>MU628517.1:0-87531 GCA_025688805.1 Aspergillus egyptiacus | reverse complement strand
AAAAAGGCCAATTCATCGATCCCAGTAACCTTTCGCCTGGTAGTTATGGTGCGTAATAGGGAAAACAATAGCTTGTGGGGGGGAATAGTGCAACCAAGCCAAAAGAACGGGGAAACCCAGAAGAGCATTGCACTGATCGTCATGTCGTTAGATGTCCTGATATCTAAAGGTCCTTGAAATGTTCCTTTGCGTACTGTTCGCAAGCCTATACTTCTTAATATCTTCGCCCCTCTACCAGGCCTCTGATAGCTCACCTTAGCTGGCTTCCCGACTTTCTGGCCTATAGCCTTCCATTTGTTCGCCTCATATTCTCTGATGGCTTCGCGGAGGGCTACAGACTGTACATGCGGTCAGAAGGGTATTACCGGAAGGCGTTCCTCAGGCGCCATGAACTTACCTCGTCTTCTGCAAACTCGGCGTAATGCATATCCTAGACCTTGAATGTCAAAAGCACAGTCACCATGGAGTAGTGGGCCTGGTATACCTTATACCAGTGCTTTTTGACACTGCCTTCGGTCCGGTTGGGGAACGTCTGCAATTCGGCGGTTAGTGAGTCAACCAGACAAGGATAAGACATGCCTCCCATGGCTGCAATCTCTTACGGACCTTAGCAATTTCGCTCCAACTGCGACCAGCATCCCGCATCGTCTTCAATCTCTGCTCCTCCTCTGCGGTCCATGGAGTATTGGTTCTTCCTTTCTTTCTCGGGGCGGCCTCCGGCGCCGCGGCCACAGGTTCTCCACCAGGGGCAGTGGTCATGGTTGCGGTAGAGCCTTGCGGGGGAGAACGGCGTTTGCGCGGATTCGTCCCGGGAATCTGAGTTGGGGGCATAGGAATGCCCTCGTAATGCTGTAATCGTTGAAGAAGCTGGCCTTGTTGGACTTGTTGATGCTGTTGTTGAGAAAGGATATTTTGCTGGGTGCTTGTAGGAATAGCGGTTTTGATTCGCTTAGGACTGGGGAGAGGCCTGGCGTTGAAAACGACGGAATGGGGAAGGCAAGAGTCAGTGTAGATCCCCAGCAAATAAAACTAAGCACAGCTGCCTGGAAAAGCTTAGAAGATGAAAATGAGATTCTTCTGAGGGGCAAGTAAGAAGGAAGAACCAGTCAGCGGAGCAGAAGAAAAGGCACATGACACGGAAGGAAAGGATGGGAATTCCTGGATATGTGGGTGTATATATAGACACATAGTAGTATACCGATGTATAGATACAGGCAGAGGTATAGACAAATCAAGCTATGTAGATCGACCGGTGAATAGACCTTTGAACCAGGCACCCTGAAAGAAAGGAGTATCTTGAACTTACGACATCTTGGATAGTGTGCGGGCTTCCCAATCAGGTCTTGACGACTCAGCTGTACATACACATGACTAGGAAATTAGCAAGCCTGCCGCTCAAGAACAGCCCGGGGATATTGGCCTGTTACGTCGCTGGAGCCGAGTCTTCGGTTACACCAGAAAGTGACGATGACACAGCCCATCCCACAGCGAGGACGTAGCGCTGCAGGTTGGAGACAAAGCGACCAGACAGAGAGGGCAGTTTAAATGAGGGTGTTACATGCATGTACCTTAGCTAAATGGTTGGCGGTGATAAACTTAAGCCCAGAGATTCTAGGAGGAACCTCTTCCCCCAACAAGAAGCGGGGAAATCAGGAAGAGGAATGGGAGTCGGAGAATGGACAAGGAGGATGAAGAAAAGAAGAAAGGGTGAGGAGGGGTAGCCGTATAATAAGTATAGGTAATCAGGTTTAGGCACAGTCGCAGCTGGTCCACGCAAGCACCACAAAGTAGGTAGGACCCAGAGATCGAAAGAGTACGACAGCGACGATGAGATGTTTGTCTAGAAGACTTACCGATCAAACTTCATAGTCGACTTGAAATGTCTTGAGGGGCTCGTCTAGGAAAAAGGAAATAAAGGATACGTAGCCTGGTATGGGGAGACATACGAAGTAAGTCACCGGTACCTCAATATACAGATACTGGAGGGGAGGTATCAGTATGGCACTCCCTGGTTTAGGTTGAATATAGAGGGATGGATGAAAGAAAGAGGAGCAAGCCTCAGAGATTCCTGAGACGGCATGAACGAAGAGAAGAACAGCCCAATACCGCCATCTTTAGATGACGCTTGCTTTTTTCTTCCCTCTCCCTAGCAGCATGTTGACTCTTTTCTGCACGCCAACCCAAGGTCAAAGCGAAGAAAAAGGGAACGGACGGAAAATATACAGTAACCCTCATGATTGGACGAGGCATGTGCTTTCTCCCTTGATCTTCTTCAGCGGATGATTTTCGCTGACAGATCTAGAAGCCCTTGAGAGCTGGATCAAATGCCATCCTATGAAGAAGACACCAGCAGATAATTAGCTTTCCTGACCTTGATTATTACCAGTACACTGAGGGGAATCCACCCGGGGTCCGCATAGAGGGCCAATTGACGAGAAAAGCAAGGGTATATATAGGCTGCAGATACCTTCGGAATAAGATAGTCACTGCTGAAGCTGACAAGAGTAGAGACTCGGGTGACCAGAAGACAAACTTACAGACTGACACGAGGCGCCAGCCAAAATATTTTAGAAAACTTGGACTTGGCAACATGGTACGGCCTTTCAAGTTGTTCCTTGCTGTCCCTGTCAGAAGGGCGAAGCGGGGTAGTCGACTGCGCTCCTCCGGAGTCGTAGTATACGATGAGTGGCTGAACGGAAGTAAGACGGGCAAAACCGCTTCATCGATAGAGCAAGTCTCTGAGTGTCTGAGCCTAGATCTTAATTTTTGAGCTGTTTGCTCCCATTCCAATCATTTTGTCTAGTTGGGCGTGCTGGCGCCTTAAGTACCTATTCTGCAACTCTAGACAGAAGGCCGCCTCATTTCTCGCACCGTCAATGTACTGCAATCGGCATGAATCAACTTGCAGATTATTGCATTATTATCCTCAGCGCAGGCTGGTCATTATCAATGCCTTGCTGCGTCGACAGCACCTGTATTTCGAAAGGGACCTGGATGTGTTTGTCGGTGAGCTTCCAAAATGCGGCACGGCTGTCGATGATACTGTCGGAGCTGACAGTCTGCATTCCCATATTCTCTGCTTTTGCCGGTTTATCCATGAATCCACAGTGACACTTCCAGCATGTATCTCTCTCTCCTCGGGAAAGGTGTAGGCTGCAGATTCCTATCGATCGACCTTGAGGTGCAGTGATGTCCGCCGACTGCCGATTCCGGGGAGCCTAAAGCGTACCTGCGCTACAGACCGTGGGAGACCGGAGGCCATTCCATTATCGGTGAAGGCAGCGTCGACGTCACATTTCACGTGATGACATGGGGAAACTTCCCCAGCCATCGAAGTTGGGAGCTTGAAGCCCGCTGTGTTAGACTATCTAGGTGCGGAGTATCTACGCTCCAAGTCCAGTTATCATTTCGATCGCAATTCGCCGCGGTTCGATCTCCTGTCAACTCCCAAGTCAAGTTAGACACTTAAGTTAGTCTTGACTCTTACCTAATTATCTAACTGTTTCTGATGGATGACAATGACGGCTGATATAGGTTGTCTTCCTTATCAGCCCTAGCGTCTCCACCCGAGCTTCGTACCCTTGCCGAATGTCGGCCCCTTCCTACTGAGACTACGATTTCACCTCACCTATCTCGTTCTCATCTCTATTTTCTGAATCAACCCAGCGGCTTCTACTACTATTACGGATCAGCCAGGAACAAACCGGGCTTCGGTTGAATTACTGCTGGACGAGACGAGCAGACTGCCAGAATTCCTCCCAACCCAGTCCATGGTTACAACAACGGTGCAGCCTTAGGTTGGCTTGTATACTTGTCTTTTCTTGTTGCTTTACTCAACATATTTCCGGAGGAACATCATGATCTTCACCGTTCCACGAGTCCTTGCGGACTTCACTCACCTCGCCTCGAAATGTGTCTTGGTTTGGACTATCCACCGAAACCGGAGCGCCGAAGGTAAGCCTATGCGAGAGCTCATGCTTATGAGTGCCCGGCTAATAATTATCCTGAATACCAGGTGTCTCGCTTCTCACACAGATGCTCTATACCCTCGTGTTCCTTACGCGCTACGTTGACCTGCTTCGACCTGGTGGCTGGAAGGAGCCCTACAATGTCATTTTCAAGTTTTTCTATCTAATATCTTCGTTTTATACTATATTCTTGATGATGAAAGTGTTCCCACGCACTCGGGAAAGGGAGAGAGCCTGGAAAATGGGCTTAGGTTCCGTCGGGGTCTCCCTGGTCCTCGCTCCAGTCGTGATTCCAATATTCAGTGAATATAGCAGTCTCTGGTTCGAAGATGTGAGCGAATTTCTTAGCAAATAACCGTGTTTTCACATACTGACTGGCCTATGTGTGTCTAGATCTTGTGGACGTTTTCAATTATCCTGGAATCGGTCTGTGTCTTGCCACAGCTGTTACTGCTTCGGCAGACCACCGTTCCGACCGTCATTAACTCATACTATCTTTTGATGCTGGGCTCTTATCGAGCATTCTACATTGTAAACTGGTTCGTCAGGGCGGTTGGCCGCGAGCATCATGTGGACTGGATCTCGATCATCTTCGGGATAATCCAGACGGCATTCTACGTCGATTTTGCTTGGGTATATTACACCCGCCAGCGCGTCAAGCTCAGGAACGGAGCCGTGGTGGATTCAGATGACTACCGGAATAGCTATCTCGTGAACAAGGTGCTCAGCATCAGACGTCGAAGAAGCGAAGACGAGGAAGAGCAAAGACTCCACCATGATGACGATGATGGCCACCAGCCGCGAAATAACCGCTGGGGTGAGAGAGGAATCTCAGTGTCGGCGGATGATCCCTTGGAAACCCATCGCAACGAACGCCCTCTTGCGACGGATCGCGATGCAGAAGGTTTCTCAGAGAACGATAGTAACTAGAGGCGTTAACGCGTGATGCCGTATATGACAACGCGGAGGCTCAGGTCCACTACGCTGGAGACTATATGAATACAAATATTACCTACTGCGAGTTTATGACCTTAGTTGCCTTATCGCTCTCTCTTCCTAAGAGTATTGAGTAGTCTGGAGGCTCCTGCCAAGCACCGCGATCCTGGGCTAAAGTATGTAGTACGCAGCGGTGATCTGCTAGTCGGAATCAGACCTGTGCATAGATCTGCCCGGACTTTTCGCAGTCCCCGTTAGATTCCAATTTGTGGATGGGTGTCATGAATAAGCTTTACTATGGTTCTATAATTAAACAAGGTAAAGCAATGTAAGCAGAAATCATGAACTGATATCAAAGGGACCCCCATTGTTTACGCCAGAACATAGCCACGATCAAATGGAGAAGACGAGGGGCAAGTCGATGAGTACATGATACCATCATGGTAACCGGGCGGGACGGGCAGCATATAGAAAAGGGGGCCAATAATTCTGAAGCGAAAACAGCCTTGTTCATTTTTAGACATCCGAAGGAAGCCTCCATGATTATTCCTTGACCTAGAGAATGAGACTGCCGGTTTAATTATACATACTCCAATCTAGCTCAGCGACGGCGTCAGCTAGTCAGGTTCACATTCCTTGGTCTATGCACTGTTCATCATCAGCTTGATCATCGGCAAGACGAGGGATAGTAATAATAATGAATAACGATGCTCTTTATTATTGCAAGAATACAGATTATTCTACTGACCATGGACTCTGGAGTAAACAAGACGGACATCACGTGCATCGAGAGGCTCTCGATTCCAAAAGACGGACTCGCATTGAACCTCGACAGACCTCCCAGGACCAATAATAATCTCACTTCCTTCCATCGTTCTCCGCTAGGCACCCCCTGACTACATACCTTACGTACCTACGGTTCCCCACCCGACGAACTGGTCGATGAACGTTGAACCATGGAGTCTGGAGTCTGGACAGAATCCCGGCGTAGGCGCCGGGACAGCTCCCATTTCAACACCCACTCTTATTGATTGGAGACCGCTGCTCGAAAACCATCTACACGAGCCGACTACATCCAGCCTAGCGTCATTGGGCGCGTAACTGGCCACTGCTGTCGGAGACACGTGTGTTGTGTTGGATGCAGACCGCCGAAAGTGAACATGCTGTCCTTCATCCAATGTGCAAGGACCCTTGCGCTTACTTGCCTCTCAAGTCTCAGTTTATTATTATTATTATTATTATTATTATTATTATTATTATTATTATTATTATTATTATTATTATTATTATTATTATTCCGGCTGATGGTCGAGATCTCGAAAGGCACAAGGGAGTATGAGTGGGGTCGTCCAAATCAATCTTATTACAGTATTATTATTATTATGAGCAGTTGAGCACATGAGCACATGAGGCACTACTGACTTGGTCTGTTCCACCAGTTCCATCTTCTCGCCCCTGCGCCGCCGTCGGGTAACGGTTGCTAAGTACTTCCCGCCTCGCTAGGACAAGGAGCACCGACCAAACCTTCCGCCAGCCATGGGTCGACCCATGGTGGTCAGTCAGCCTGGGCGTCTAATTGCGTTAATTTATGGTTCGATCATTATTGACAGGGAGACCGTGCCTGAGCCACGCTATTCCAAGTTTATCCTAGGCTGTGCATCCTTATCCACACCCGGTTTACAGCCGCAATAAGAAAAGCACTTTCATCATACTGTCCAACTACTGGCTTCCCGTTTGACACCGAGCGTTTCGAAGCTTCTTTGAAAACATCCCGTTTGGACTTGTGCCCTGTTCTACGCGCGATGCCAAGGACTTCTTAGCTACCACAGCAGCTCTTCATAATAATGGGATCTGATCTAGCATCCTTTGCCCAGGGCTGCGGTTTTTGGGGGCTGCAACCAAATGGGGCTTGGGAGGGGACTGGCGACCCTCACGTAGCTCTCCCACTGTCAATGTGACGCCATTCTCCTATCTCCATAGCCGGTAAATTGATACCCGGGTGATCTTCATCTGCCTTTTCAACAGAAACTCTTTGTTGTGTAGAAGCCGTCGACGATAGAACGGATCCTGGCTTCGAACTAGCTGGTGTCCTCTTTTGTCAACCAAGCGCTAATCAACCGACAGCAAACTGGTTGTAGGACCGCTAAGCCGAATCTTTTCCAGGTTCGCTACGGACTCCTCTTTCATGGTTCCCACCCCTGGGGATCCGAAGCCCTGGGACTTCGATCCGGCCTTCCTTAGCCCTTGTCAACAATGAGCGCGGTGGGCCTGGAAAATAATATGATGCATAGTCTGAGCCCCGGGAAATTGGGGGCTAGACCGTCAATTCTCATGTCATTGTCTGATGCTGCAAGATGACCCTCACTCTTGGAAATGGATTCTCCTCTCCTGGAATACTGGGCGCTTAAATGCAGACCCCATCTTCTATTCTACACCTCTAGTTATGAGGGGTCCTGTGTGGCACGGTAATGGTCGGCGGTACCCATCACGCATTTTCGTGCTCTCCGAGCCTGTTGAAAGAAGAGCTTCATGAGACGAGACTGGCACAGCCTTGCAAGGCTTTTTGGCCGTTGTTGATATCCAAGATTTCAGTATATATGAACCTCCGCGTTACTGCTTCTAGGATTCCCTATCCCCGTCTTCTACTTCGCTAATCAAGCAGAGTGCTGGAGTTTAGACTTTCTTATCTCCATTTTTTGTCCAAAGAGCGCATCCTTAAGCTAGAGCTTGAAGGAGCTCATATATATATCATACTTGACCAGTTTCAAGTCATTCGTCCGAATCTCAACAGCTTGCCGCCCTCTATACAGGCCTCCCTGCTTTCCGTTTCACCAAGGGCTCCCAATTCTCTTTCCGTCCACCCACCAACCTCTCCTCGGCGCTTCCGGACATACTCCGATTGACTCGTTCCATGTTTCGCCAGCCGTCGTGCGAATACTCCGGACCAATGTCGTTTGGACAGGGCGGCTGCAACCCTAACCAGGGGTTGGAGGGTTATTATGGAAGTATGCCATCTCAGTGGGCCGACCTAGAGCGCGTACGTTCTATACAATCTACAGATTTTGACTTGCGCTCGCGTACTGATATTCGCGGTTCTCCACAGTCTCCCTATGGAGCAGTTAGCCATCCGTATAATGAGCCGCCAACGGCATATCAAGCCCCGGCAATCCTGACACCAATCAGCCTACCAGACACCTCATACGCGCACCACAGGACCAGCCCAGGTATCAATCATCACTCGCAAGACTATGGGTACCCTGTCTCAGAGTCCGTTTCTCACCATGGACTCGGCATCATGACCCCCTTCCCGAGCGAGTTAACGCGGGACCCAAACATCGGCCTGGGAATTGCGCCCAGCGGATACATGATCAAAGAAGAAGCACATTCTCCCCAACCGATAAGGAAGAGATCCCGGCAAGGATCTAAGCAATCCACTACCACACGCGATCCCCCTGTAAATATCCTCCCACATCCGGAGGGACTCCAGCGCCTGGAACAAGAACGTCGGCACGGCCACAACGACCCTCATCCGCAGCGACCTCGAGCGCCTGGCCGCGGACGGCGTGACCCGCAAGCTGAAGAAGAAGACGCCTTCGTGGAGAGTCTCCGAGAGCAGAACCTCGCATGGAGGGTCGTCCGGGAGATGTTCCGGGAAAGATACAACAAGGACGCAACCGAGGCCCGTTTACAGATGCGGCAGCTGCGCAGGCGCAAAGATCGACTGGCGCGATGGGAAGAGCATGATGTGAGTATGTGCAACCCGTGAGAAAAACCTCCCGCGCGCAAAGCGAGATGTACCATAATACTGATGATCAAGCGCTGCAGATCCAGGTTCTTTTGCGCGCTAGGGATTACTGGGAGCATGAAAAGTACAAGTTGATTGCAGAGAAGGTGAATCTATCGATACCACCTTCTAATTCACCTAAGATTCCCCTGCTCATACTCTCCAGATGACAGAATTCGGAGCAACCACTTTCTACACAGCAGAACAATGCGAAGCGCAATTAGAATGCCTCGACGCGCAGCAACGTGAAGGAGAAGGCGAAGCATATAACCTGAAACAAACCCAACCAGCACCAGAACCACAGCGGAAACGACGATCATCTGGATCTGACCCAAATCCGAGACCGTCTCGAAGGAAACCCAAGCCATGAACTACTACCCCTACAGAATAGCATTATCACATCCCCCCCCGTCTTGTTTCTCGACATTATTAGACTTGGCGCATGTTCGGAAACCATTCATTCAGCCTGGGTGATTCTATACAATATCCATATTCGCATAGCCGGGATTTTTGTTTTCTTTTCTTTTTTTTCTTGTTTTTTTTTTTTTTTTTTTTTTTTTTTTTTTTTTTTTTTTTTTTTTTTTTTTTTTTGTTTCCCCCCCTGCTTTTACAGTTATCATTTCCCCCTTTGCATCCATTCTCTTCTTGGGAATGGACGTACCTTACTCTGTATATACCCATGCTTACTTCTCATGGCAAATAAACAAACTCGTATTATTATACAATATCTAAAAACGTAAACCGCGCACCTCCAAGCCACAGTACTTAATCATACTAACTCGACTAAATCCCGCTCCACTTGCCATGGCTTATGCGCCGTGCGCCTTGGCAGTGCGGTAGGTACGGCAGTATGTACTTTTTCTCTCCTGTAATGTCGTTCCATATTGATTATTATTATTATTATTATTGCCCAATATCACCTATCCTAATACTAGACTACCTATTATTATATACCTACGACCCCTGGTAGATAGTACACACGGACACGGACTCGGAGTACTTACGGACTGTACCAACCCTACTTACTAGTAGTAGATAGGTACCATTGTAGGCCGAGGGGTCGAGACTCCCTGTCGAATCTCAACTGAGCTGGGCCTGGTAGATATGTCATATATGGGCGCGTATGTCAAAATTAATATCTTGGATTCTGTCCCTACAATGGAGACGACGGACGATTTAGGCTTATCCATCTATTTGTTATTTGGGTCATCGTCTCGTGTATGTACGAGTAGTGTTGGGTTGGTATAATGAGCAATATTAGGCGATGTCTGGAGTCCGAGTGCTTTTGTTGATGTCACTGAGTTGGCCTTGGAACAAGCTGGGTATAATCTACGGATACGAACGAGATCTCTGGAGGACAAGTTTAAGTTTACATGGTACTTGATTCGGGAATAGGAGTTGAAAGGGGAACGAGGTAAAAGCTGTATGAATCTGCAAGACAAATCTGATCATTCACTATCCGACCCTATATCATCATCACCAACCGGAAACGTCAGTAGCGCCGCAATCCCACCCAACCCATCGAGTCGTTTCCCGCTCTCATGCTCAGAGCTCAGAACACGCACTTCACCCCCCTCGACATCCCGCACGCGATCCACGAGAGCCACCCAGCGTTTCCGCTCCGCCACATCTTGAGACCGGAACAGTCGGTTCGAGATGATCAGCACGCCTCCGCCCCGTCCGACAGCGCCCTGGTCAACGGCGTGCTCGACCTCGCGGGGCCCGTAGGTGGCCTTGCTCGTTTCTTTACGCAGTTGCTCGTGGAAGTCATCCATGAGCTTTGTTTCGCGCGCGTGCTTGGTGTCGCTTAGTAAGGTTTTGACTGTGGGTGATTGGAGGACTTCGGTGAGAGAGTGAAGGTACCCGCTGGCGGAGTGGACGACGACGATAGAGGGGAGGAGGCGCTTGAGTGCTGGAGTGGTTGTGTTCGCCACGTTCTGGATGTGTTTTTGGAATGCCGCAGCGACGAAGCCGGGGGAGGCAAGGAGGACGGGACGCACGGGTTCGTTGCTTGTCATTGAGGTTGAGCTGGTGTTGAACTCCATATGGCGGAGGAGGGTGTCTAGTGTCGTTTGGAAGAATTTCGTCATGGTCTATTCCGGGTCAGTTGCTTTTCACTTCTTTTCTTTCTTTTCAAAGCTTGCTTCCCCCTAGAGATGGACGCACCTTATCATGATCGCTCCCACCCTGCCTTTTCCTCGGCACCGACATCTCAACCTTCTGCTTCAGTATCGTCCGGAACTGGCCAATGAAGCAGATATGCGCTAAACCCTCCTGCATAACCACCGCGACTGCTTCAGCTCTGCGATTCCCGCCTTCATCGACCGCATCCTTCAGCGCCTCAACCGCAACACTATCCCACCCGTTCCCTTCATTCTCAGCGCCCGACCCGGATCCCTTTTCTAACGTAAATTGCCGATTAAGCTCAAGGTCAAGCGTATGATGTTGCCCAATCTTTGTATGCGGCGTCTCATTGACAATCTGTCCGCTCACATGGAGCTGGGAGTTCTGCGGGTCAAAGTCGAGGGATTTGACGCGGATTTCGAGAGTCAGGCGGACGCGCGAGGAGCTGGTGGAGCCTGTTGTGCCGGTTGTTGTGACCCGGCGGAGAGCGGTTGCGTAGAGGAGATCACCGGGGACAATGAGGTTGTAGGCGTGCCACTAGAAAAATGTTGGCGCTGGTTAGAGGGGTAAGTATACTGAGGCTTAGTGGGGGTCGACGTACCATGTCTTCAGGCTCTTCGGGGATCAAGGTGACGCTCCCAGCGCCATTGTATTCGATCTTATTCCTCACAAGGCGCATGGTTTTCTATACAGGTAGCCCCTGGGCATGAAATATACAAAGGGTACCTTATCGAGCTGATTCCTAGGGGCAGATGCAAAGAGAATTGTCGGATTTCTGATGACGAGGGGACCCGGCCTCAGGCAGCGAGGGGATGTGCCTAATAAGGTTAGCGTATGTTTTGGCTTATCGATAAGGGTGGAGCTGCCCTAACCCTGCCAGGTGATTTTAAAGTCCGGGGCATAGTGCTGGGGCAGTATAGCCAGCCCAGATGGATCTTTGTATTATCCCAGTTAATACTGTGACTTAAACATATGCCTATTATGTTCTTCTAACAAGATAAAACAGAAAGGGCAGTTTATCAAGCAGTGCCAGGATTCACTGGCGGCAGTCATGCATAAAGCATGCTCATTGACCCCGGTCAAAAGTATCACCGAGATCCCGGCTTCATCCAGAGTTTCCCTTTTGGAGATCCTTTATTTATCGGCAAAGATAGAGTGAATAACAATACTGATCTCTAGGCAACCGCAGGCCAGTTCAGTCTATATATCCTCCTGAACCTGCTATTATTACTACCTGTACTCACCAATGTCTCTTCTCCTCCCCATTGTCCTAGTCCCCCCGAACATAGAACCCTTTACACTTCCGACGTAACAATGGCCGACCGACCCAAAGTCATCCTCGAAAAGTCCCGCGTCGTCCGTCGTCGCTACCAGCGCAGCAACAAGCGGTTCCAATTTACGGCCTCCCAGATAGCCCGGATTGAACGGGAGGAGGAGCGAGAACGCCAGGCAAAGAAACTCCGGGAGAAGGAGAAGAAGCGCATTGCGGATAAAAAGAAGCGTGCTAAGGCCCGTGAGGAGCGGCTGCGCCTGGGTCTTCCCGACCCCAATGCCCCCAAAGTGCCTGCAAGTCAGCCGTTGCTGTTTAACTTCATCAAGAAAGTGCCAGTTAGTAAATCAGAGTGCGAGGAGCAGAACGAGACCGAGACCGAGACCGCAAACGGCAGTGATACAGAAGTGGCTACTGATTCCGAGTTTGACGATGAGGATCTGGATAAGGATGAAGAGGCTCTGGGTTGCTTGATGGCTGCACTTGGCGATGCGGAGACTTCTACGGCTGAAAGCACCCCAAGGCCCCGGAATGACGACCAACGGCAGGATGAAGATGAGTTCTCTGATTGCTCTGCTTTCGATGATGCGGACGTTATCGAAGAAACCGAGGCACCGACCGTGACTGCTACTACTTCGCAAAATCAGGTTTCCGCCAGTCAAGACTCTTTCCTGGATGACACAGCTGTCTTGCTGGAGGATTATGTACCGGAATTCGACCCAGGCGCCAGTTTCGACGAGGAGCTGGCTCAACTGGATGCGATCTAGGGTTAACGATTGATGTGTATATATATGAGATATACACGGGATCAGCCTGACGATGTGTCAAAGTTCCGATCCGACGGGCAGGTCGGTGTTTGTCTTCGGATAGTGGGCCCTTTCGGCTTTGGAGTTTGGGTGGTGATACATGCCCACAACAAGCTCTCACACCCTCCGAAACCCGACGGATATCACGAAATCAAGACAATATTGGTAAGGTATGATAGCTTATTATTATTATTGGGCCACCGGAAATCTCATCTTGGGCCCGGGCTGCGATATGGATCTCCGAAAGGACAGCGTATGGATGACGTCGGCAACCATCATAAGTTTAGCGGCTGTCCCAAATCAACCCCGCAACTCCTCGATCTAGAAAACATTGGAAGAACCCCTGATCCCAAAAGATTCAAATTCAAGATGCCGTTTATTTCCTTGAATAACCACCAGCTGCACTACACCGACTCCCATCCTGGCGGGGCTCCTGCCAACGGCCTCACCTTCATCTTCACCCATGGTCTCGGCTCTTCGCAGAACTACTACTTTCCGCTCCTACCCCACCTGACACAGAAGCATCGTTGCATCACGCCAGACACGTACGGCTCCGGTCGCTCGACCTATACCGACCAGTCTGTTTCCATCGCTTCCATTGCCGCTGATGTGGTCGGGATCCTCGATGCATTGAACATCCCCCAAGCCGTGGTAGTTGGTCACTCCATGGGCGGTCTGGTCGTGACCCTGCTGGGTGCACAATATGCAGACCGTGTGAAGGGAATTGTCGCCATTGGACCGACTCATCCAAGCGAGACCCTTACGACAGTGATGCAAAAGCGTAGCCAAACGGCGGCAGAGAGTATGTTTTCTGTAACCGCACGCGAAGAAACTTAATTGCTAAACGAGAACAGGTGGAATGGAATCTTTGGCAAATATCATTCCTTACCAAGCGACCGGAACCGCTGCCTCTCCTTTGGCTCAATCGTTTATCCGCGAACTCGTCCTCGGACAGAACCCCAAGGGGTATGCGGCACTATGCCAGGCCATCGCCAACGCCCCTAAGATCGATTACTCGGCTATTAAAGCGCCGTTCCTGTTGATCGCGGGCGAACAGGACAAGTCGGCTAGTTTGGAGGGATGCCAGCACATATTTGACCATGTGTCGAGCGCGAACAAGAAGATGGAAGTGCTGAAGGAGGTTGGACATTGGCATTGCATTGAAGCACCGGAGCAGGTTGGAAAGGCGATTGCGGAGTTCGCCGAGTCCGTCTAGCAGTTGGCCATACAGACCAGACAAGAGTAGTATATTGAAAATTCAGGAATAACGTAATTTGGTCCAGAATCAAGATTTTACTATCACCTACCGGCATAACATCTGTAGGTACTGCTGTATACTACTGACCCCACCCAATCAAGGCTGGTCACCCATCCGACCTCGACCTCAGCTCACTTCCGAAAGCTTCGGATCTCGCACGGACCAGGAACCAATCCTCTACCAAAGCTTCGGAAAACCACCATCATCGATCACGGACACTGCCAGTCATACGATCAGCCAATTTCCGACTGCAGAACCGCAAGTAAATGCGGGGTCTATTTCCAAAGCGAGGCTGGGAGTCTGGGGGCGCCTCAAGCTGCGATTCCCCTCCTTTCTCATTCGTCCACTCGTCCACCTACCGGTCTATATAAGACCACACCTATCTGCCCTATTATTCACGATGGACAATAATTCTCCTCCTCCTCATCCTCCTCGTCTCTCTTTTCACCTTCCATACCCTCCTTGCTTCTCCTAACAGTCATTCCAAAATGGCCACCCACCGCTTCGACCCCACCTTCACCGACAAGGTCATCAACGCCATGGGCGACAAGACCACCCCGCGATTCAGACAACTCATGGCCTCGCTAATCCAACATGTCCACGACTTTGCGCGCGAGAACGAACTCACCGTTGACGAGTGGATGGCCGGTGTCCAGCTCATGAACTGGGCGGGACAGATGAGCAACGCGAAGCGCAACGAGGGGCAGTTGGTTTGCGATGTTATCGGACTCGAGTCGTACGTTTCCCTTCCTTTCCATTTCCGTTTCCCTTACCTTTCAGCGTATATTGAACTCCAGATGTCGGATTGGATTGGGTAGCTAACCAGCCCGGCTTAGTCTGGTGGACGAGATCACATTCAAGCTAGCCGACGAGGCAGCGGACGCCCCCACCGCAACCGCAATTCTGGGCCCCTTCTTCCGCGCCGACACCCCCTTCCGCAACAACGGGGAGACCATCATCAAGACCCCGCCGAAGGACGGCAAGGGCGAGGTGGCCTTCATGTCCGGCCGGGTCGTCGACTTCGTCACCAAGAAGCCGCTCGTCAACGCTACCGTTGAGGTGTGGCAGGCGTCCACGAACGGGCTGTACGAACAGCAGGACCCGGAGCAGGAGGAGTTCAACCTGCGCGGGAAGTTCCGCACCGACTCTGAGGGACGCTACTCCTTCTACTGTCTGCGGCCGACGCCGTATCCTGTGCCGGATGATGGGCCCGCGGGCAAGTTGCTGAAGTTGATGGATAGGCATCCGTTCCGGCCGGCGCATATTCATATCATTGTATGCTGTTTTCCCCTCCCTCACTTCTTTTCCTTTATTTGTCGTCTGTGCTAATGAAAAAAAATTCAGGCCATATGCGGCGGATACAAACCCCTCACGACACAGATCTTCGACCGCAAGGACCCCTACCTGACGAACGACTCGGTGTTTGCCGTCAAGGACTCGCTTGTTGTCGACTTCGTCGAGCGCAAGGGAGATCCTCAAGCTGGGCTTGAGCTGACCTATGATGTGCGCCTGGTGCCGGAGGGGATGAAGACGAACGGGGCCTAAAGAGGCTCCCTCTCTCTCTCCCCCCCACCTCCTCCCAGGATATGTTTATTTATCGGTTTTGCTTTTCTGTGTATATGTTTCGTGATACCTGTAGAGATTGGAATGATTTTCTGTTGGATGGTGGGGTTCACCGCCGGCCTTTCTAGAATTGAAGTTGGTCGACTTGTACAACTTGGGGTATGTACCTAAGGTAGTGCATCCGTGGTGCGTATCGGAGATTTGCGAAAGGTGAGTGCTATAGCGGAGAAGAAGATCTTATGGGATTGTTTTGTACGGGAATATGCAACCTAGCAACCTTCTCAGGCCCTTTCATGATGCTCCTAACCTCGTATCGACTCCAATTCTCTGTGTAGCTGAGGATACAGCAGTGCGGGCACAGTAGGACAACGCTCTGAAGTACTAGTAGAGGGCAATGCTAGGTATTAGGTGATTTCTACAGTGTACGAATCATTGTCATCGTTATACGCTCTCGCAAATATATGTATATATTAGTAGTAGTTCGGAGATATCAACATGCCGTTGCGGACACTGGTACCCCAACTGGTCGAAAACACAGCTCAGCTGTGCTACTGCTGTGTCCTGCACTTAAAGGTATGCGAGAAGCAGGCAATAATGGCCGGCCGCCCTGAGAGACGGGGTGTTCAGCACAATCAACCAAAGCTAGTACGGGCCGAAGCACTCCTAGTAGGTGCCTTCCCCTGCTCACTAGGCGTAACGAGCCGCACTTTCTTAGGCGACGACATCATATTTGATGATGTTCCGCTGGGAGCGACACTAGTGTTCATCGTAGTCGCCGGTGATGCACTTCCTGTCGATACAGCTCCGCCTAGCATCCCTCGGACCTTTTCAACGGCCTTGCTCTCGCCTCTGGTCCACGTGTCACGCTTGACGAAACCCATGCCAGATTTCCTGTTGGCGGAATCTCGCCTCTTCGATTCCTCCTGTAGGACGTTGCGGTTATGTTCTCGACGTGGTCCCGGACCGCAGTCGTGCAGGCAACCGGGAGTCGCGCAGCCGCCCTCGCTTAAGTCAACGGCCTTCAACCACGTGCTTATACAGGCAAGGTGGCCGCCGTGACCACAGCCCTGGCACCAAGACCATAGAGCACTTCCCTTCGGGCGAGTCGGCTGGTAGGGCTCCAGTTGTATCTCCTCAGTGGGTTGCAATTCGGATGGTGTAATAGATTCCGTCTTGAGCGATGAGTGGGATGAGTGAAGATGAGAAGACCCGTCCGAGTCCAGATCGTAAGACGCATTGAAAGGGGAAGAACTCTGTTCCACAACCCACTCTGCTGGCGGCTCAGTGCTCATGCAAATGCTACAAGGTTCTTGTGGAGTGTCGCATCGGTAGCAGCGAGTATTGTCGTTCTTAGGATTTTCGTACGGCCGTTTGCATGTAAAGCAGAACACATTCATATACGTATCCCCCTGAGCATATTCATACACCGCTGGATAGGTCGGCACGCATAGCAATCGAAGCTCGGCTGCTTCGATATACATGGACTGGCGCAGGAGGGTCTCATTGTACACCTTGAATATGGCTTCGCTCTCTTCGCTCGGGAGAATGTTCTCAGAATCTTCAAAAAGAATATGCAGTTTCTGAAGCAGGTGTGCGGCAGATTGTATGTCAACATGCGTACTACTGTGATAGTGTCTGATCACTTCTCTCAGCAGCATCTCTGCACTCCAGGGGTTATCGCGTTTTTGGTCGGATAGTATGGGGAGTGAGGTCTGAGGAAGAGCGTTCCCAAGCTCGGTTGTTGTATGGGCTGAGTCGTCTAGCACTGCTGTCTGCCGAGCCATGTCCTGTGCTTCTTCCCCAGGCGCCTTTAATGGCGTCGACTCCTTCAAAAGCGGAGGGGGAGTAGATGGCCTGTCAAGGTGACGATGGCTATTATCCGCGAAGCTCTCTTCAAACATTTCTTCGGCCTCGAAAGCCTCTTCTGCTATGGAACTGGTAGTCAAGATCGAATCACTGCGTGTCCTTAACAGCGTGTCATTCCGGGATGCTACGTCATGGCCATGTCCGACCACTTCGCCTTGGGGTATATCATACAGTCTCGTTGTAGAGCTGAATGATGTGGTCGGTGACTTGGAAGGGTGAGAGCTTGTGGTAGACGCGGAGAACATGGGGAAGCTTTCTGTCGATTCGTGACGATAGAAGCCAGGTTTAGCGGAGTCTGGTTGTGATTCGAGAGACAGAATCTTCTTGGGAAAGTACTTATAATCACGGATAGCGGCTCTTCTGTCTTCCATTTTCTGATCGTACTCGTCCGCCTCCGAAATGTGTTTTGTGAGCCTAGGCCGACGGGAAAGGTGCCAATCCGTCCTACCAGCGATTGCCAAGGGAGCAGACCTCTGCTCTTCCTCAACCACACTCGGGATTGAGCCAGGTGGTGGATCAAATGGCGGACTGTCAGACGTAGGCACACCTTCGCTGTCATTGGATTCCCGATGTTGTAATTGATGGATGGGACGAACGTCAGTATCCGACATAGATGACCAGCCGTTCGAAGCCATAGTGGCCTGGTTTGAGCCTAATACTGACGGTGGCAGCGGTTCAATATCATCAGTATCATTCAAAGACCTCAATTGAGGGTCTGTGCTGCCATAAGAGTCAGGTGGAGAATCCGGCAAGGGTTGAGCCAGTGGTGTTGTCATATTCGACGCGCTCTCTGGTTCAGAGAGAGAATGTTTCGAAGCCTCGCTTTCCATCACGCCCTTGAAGAAACGGCTCTTCATCTTCTCATGCCTCGCGTCCTCCAGCGTCCGTACTTTCTCAGTTACTGGTTCATCCTTGGAAGGTTTCTTTTTGATGCTGCGGGAGAATTTTTCGGGTGACTGGCGTTGCTCCCTTTCCCTCGCCTCTAGCTCCTGGACAATAGCGTACTTCATTATGCGCCATGTTTGGGCCAATTTCATCAACGAAGTATCTTCAGCACACTGAGCATTGTGGTCAAGGGAATCCAGGAGTGGCTGTAAGATGCCCGTGCGTACGCCATTGAGCCCTCCCTGGAAGAGAGGGGAGTACTGACGAGCGAGATACTGAAACGTGTCTCTATCCATCGTAGCCCCTGCAACATTTCCCAGTATTCCAACCTGACGAACTCCATGCGGCGCACCCTTTGAATGCAATCTCTCAAGCGGAAGTATCGGGACCAGGTCTGTAGTTGTCGGAGGAGTACTTCCGAGTGATTTGGACGTACGAACACTACTAGACTTACTATGGCGATGTCGAATTGAAGCAAACAAGGGCTCGTCAACGGCAATATCGTCGGGGGGACTGTGGCTCAGAGTCTCGCCACTAGTGTTTTCCTCTCCCGAATATCCGATAAATTCGTTCGTGCTAAGGCCCAGGATACTCCTTCTAGGACGCTTTTGGGCGAAAGCGACTATCCCGCCGCTAGGGCTCCAAGCTACCGAGCATGTAGGTCGTTGATTGACCACCTGGGGAGCATAGCGAATATCTGTCTGGGTGAAGGCACCACCATCACCTACCGTCCAAAGAAGATCTTTCGAATGCCAAAGCAGATCAGTCGCATGAGAATCGTATCGATCAAATTCGCGAAATGGAATGTGAGGCCGACGGAAATCCCACAAGTGAATCCGTGGATCTTCTTTGTCATAAGAGGTTACCACTTGAGATGACTGCCAATCACCAGAGCCCTCGACCTCTCTGGACCACGAAGGGGGCCGCCAGCGAACGTTAAGAACCGCCTGAGGGGTCCGAAACTGGAACGTAGGCTTCTGCCTGCGCTCGGCTGTGGACGAAAAGTTCCAAACTTTCACTTGTCTATCCGTGCCGCCGCTGACAATGTGTTTTCCGTCCGGGTGCCAATCTACTGAATAGCAAGGTCTATCGTGAGCTGTAATGCGCAACAGAGGACCGCTAGACTTGCGACAGTCCCACAGCTGAACCGCACCGCTATCCGTGGCAGTTGCGAACATCACCCCGTCGCCCGGGGACCATCTCACGTCTCGGATGGCATCACTATTACCGCTATACTGGTCCCTACTCCCGCATACTGACACCCCTCGGTCCGCGGGCACAGCCCGCAAATCCCACATCCGGATGGTAGCATCCTGACTGCCAGAAAGGAGCCATGCCGGCTGATGGGGGTTGAAGGCTAGCCGATGGACCTGGCGGCTGTGTCCCTGAAACCTGCAAAACTCCAGACCGGTCCGTTGCAGATCATAAACAACTATGCGTCCGTTGGCCACCGCGGTGGCGATGATCTGATCATAGGGCCCATGTGACCATTTGACATCCTTCACAGTCAGCTGGTCCTTGTGGCGTGCGGAAAGTCCGCTGCCGACATGGTGGGTTGAGGAGTAACTGATGATAGCATTGCGCAGGTTAAACTCTTCGGACGAATGATCGGGCTGGACTCGGATCGTCTTCAGTATCTCTTTTCCTCCAATAACTGCATGTGTCCGTTGCGGGGAAATATCCAAGGCAGCAATCGAGATGCCTGTCTTATGGGTGACCGTTTGCGAGGCTCCGGGCCTACCGAGCAATTAGTGAGAACGGGGGCGTCAAAGCTTCCGTGTCATGTAGGAAAGGATCCAACCGGATTGTAATTAGTTTGTTGCGGAGGCGTCAGGATGCTTCCTATTACCTGCACATACAAGACACCCGGGAGCAGCGATAGGATGAAATTTCAAGATAGGGGCGAAAGGGAGGGGGGAATGGGGGACTATACAAAGACCTAGACCTGGTAGGACGGACAGCAGCAGACAAATCTGTCCGGACCCCAGGGGGATGTGGGCTAGGAGGCCGAGACCCTGTTAAGAAAGGCTGGGCGAATCTCGCAATGGCACTGGCAGCGCGCTGGGAGTATTTGTTGTGGCTCTGTTGCACGGGAGCAGGCGGAGGAGGGGGAGGTGGAGCTGGGGAGGAACTGCCGCGGGAGGGCCTCTGGGAGAGGTCGGACATGCTTCAAGCTCGCGGCTTCTAAGGGCAGTCAATCGAGAACTAACCCGAAACCGGTCGAGGCTCCATGGTCGTCAAAGACAAATATAACGCCGATCGAGCTTTCAGCAAGCCGTCAGGTGCACTTTTCGGAGGAGTGGGGAAGAGGGACGACCTGTGACTTCGGTATGCGGAGTGTGCAGCCAGTCCGGACAAGGGGGTTAGTCAGAGTGCGCTGTGTACGCGGTAGGATTGATTCCAGACACAGACTCTGGCAAAAATGGTTGGCTCCTTGCTGAGATGGAGCATTCAAACTAAGCAGTCTGTACCTCCCAATGGTTGGTTGTGGCCACGCGATTGATAGGTTAGGTAGGTATATCCGTGACTGAGATGGTGAGTGTGACTTGAGGTGGTGAATGGTGACGCGTGACGTAGGGTCCTAAAGTGGCATAGCGTGGGCTCTGAACCAATGTGGACCTCCGGCTGTGGACTCGACGGGACTCGAGATGATGAATAGCTGAGGCTACTTTACAGGCACCTTACTACCTACCTCAGTACCTAGTACTAGGTACTACTCCTACTACTGAGTCCGAAGTCTGACAGTCACTGAACTCACAGAGATCTATTTCTGACCCGTCCGGCTGATGGATCACGGCCAGGTGAAATTTGAATTCTTACTTGTCCTGCTTTTCCTTTTCTGTCTAAACAAGCTTAACACAACTGTGGCCCCCGTGGGAAAGAAGAATTCCTGTTGGCCCAAAACTGACAGGGCTGGAAGAATGGATGGATGCAGAAACAAACGGCGCAGAGGGGAGGGTCGGCATGCATGCAGCGGACTTGATTTTAACTTGCTACCTAAGGGCGGTGTAGATGGTGTTTTGTCAATACTAGACTCGAGGATGGCAACGGTTTGTTCATCTGACGTGGAGAATGAAGGATAGCGAGCTGAGGGTGTGAGGCGAATTGGTTCAGCTGGGATCACCAGATGGATAGCCCTTGTGCTATGTATAGAGGACTGGGGGTTCTCGATTCTGGCAGCAGCTAAACCTGAACGGGCATGTTTTAGATGATCCGCAGCTTTGGGTCGCCCAGGTGGGACAGGCTAAATCACGCATCGGAATGTATAGGATTAGGATAAATATTCAGGTAGGCTGGGTAGGTTGGTAGGTAGGTAAGTAGTCAGTCTACTGCCCGACGTGGTGTATCTGTATGCAACCTCGAGGGTGGGAGGGCCAAGTTTGATATTCAACTTGAGCTGTTGTTGTCTGTCTCTGACAAGCAAACAGCAAAGCTCCCCGGCCCGCTCTGTGAATGCCACATCCCTAACTGCAAGGATTGTACCTATGAAGTCAGTCCTACATCAAACAGGCTTGCCTAGCATTATTATTACTGTGTGCAAGAGCTTCTTCCCCCGCTGCCTCGCAACCTGTCTACTGCAGTACGTCAATTCGTCAGATTTTAGGACCACAATCAGGCCTTTTACAAATTCTCGCCATCTCCATCTTGTAGAATTGTAGAATCTCCTGATGCTCGTTCCCATTGGGCGCTAGGCCTTACGCGAGTCCACTCAGGCTCAGCTCCGTGGAGTGTTGGGCCATGATCGATGATCGATGGTCTCAGAGTCTCCCAACGGGGAGTCCCTGGGGACAAACGGACGCATAGAGGTTTGCTTTCGTTTTTGACTGTTTTATTATCGTTATTATTATCATCATCATCTGAAGATTCTATCCAGGTAAGAATATAAAGTACATACCTATCCAGCGGATGCTGGGTAGTTTGTAGAGACCGAATTCCGTCATCCATCCGGAAAATTCCCATGGTCGAAGGAGAGAGTCGGAGGGATCGAGGCAGGATTCAAGTTCCACAAAATTGTGACCTCGAGAAAGTCTTTGAAAGGAAACGCTGAGCGTCAGTGCAGAACAGACGAGCTTCTGGGGCCAGTCCAGCTCCTGCACTAGTCGAGTCCGGAATTGTTCTGGACACACCTCAGCGCACTGCTTGCTGCACATGCACCACACCGTCATTATTCTCCATTTTCTGTTCTCCATACACCACCACCTTACCTACGTACGTACTTCTACTGCTGTTTGTATTCCTCCATTCATCCTTTCTTCTTTCTTCCCTTACGCTCCCTCTCTTCCCTTTCTCCTTTCCCTCTCCTCCCCCTTCTTTGCTTTCTTCTCCGTCTGCCTGATGTCCATAACTTAATTTCCCTCTTGGCTAGCCAATCCTCCATCTGCCCTCCCATCTAGTCTCGATATAGCCATTGAATTCACCTCACGTGTGCTTCTTACTGTATTTTGCTTTCTTGCAATTGCTTTCTGTTCTCCATCGCTGCCTGTTTCTGGCTTTGGGATTCGTCACGATTCTGCCCGAAGAGACGATCTGGAATTGAAAAATCCGAGTGCGGACCTGTGAGACGCGCTTTGTCGATCCCTTCATCTACCACCAAGTTCGCCGAGACGACCCTACGAACCCGCATTTCCCTCGCTTCTCCAGGCTTTTCCGGTTAAGACCTTAAATCGCGCCTTGTCTCCACTGCCAGATTCTCCTCCTACGCTTACACCGCGCCGCACACTGGGGTCGCCGTGTCATGGAAATACTTTGATCGTGGGACATTGGATATAGTAGGACCCTGCGTGAACAGCCGCCCATCATGGGTCACCATCACGTAATGCAGGCCTTCCTGGATCATCTCCGCATAAGTTATCCAATCCTCCTCCTCGTCGTGTTTGCGTCGTCCTTCGTGGCTAGTTCGATTGTGGCCGCCAGGAACGTGAACCGGAATACCCCTGCCTTGCAAACTGGCCCTGGTGGCCGTCCGCTTCCTAAGCGGTCGAGGAGTACAGTGGCTGTGGTAAAAGCGCCACAAAAGTTCTCTCAAAATGCAACTCTCTGTTTTAAATGGCTCTCCCTTGGTATTTTGGTGACCTTCGTGGCGGAGGCTGCCATTGTTGTGGCCCATGTCATGATTGCAAGGTCTGAACAGTGGTGGTGTGGTCAAGCTGTAGTTGTATGATAACGCTCCCCCCTTTCTTGTGCTTTCCGACATAGAACTGGCCTTTCGAGCTGATAGACCAACTAATGCTTGAGTAGATCTATGTCGTGGGATCCTTCTTTGACTACGCTATCATCCTTGTCTCTCTGATCGATACCGATCCGTCACCAACGTTTGCGCAGTTCATTCCATGGCTGATAGCTGCCCCTGTCGAGCTGGCGATCCTGGGTCTTAGCCTCTCCACCTATTCCCACCCGCATCATGAACCCGTGGTGGGGGATCCTACGGGGGGTCGCCTGCGGAGAGGCATAACTACGTGGGAGGCTGCCGGAGTTGTTTGCAACAGCGTCCGTCTTTTGATCCTTTTCGTATTAGTCATGCTGTATACGTGCAGCTCTCTCAATTTCCAATCCGCGGCCCGTAAAGCGAATCGGATGCATGCCCATGATCCCGCGGAAACCACAGGGCTCCTTGATTCCGACGGGCGAAATGGGCATGCATATGGCTCAACCAATGGAACCAGCGGTAACCACCAGGAGTCGAAGCCTGCAGATCCGTGGGTTCGACCGACGACAGTTCCATCCACCAGTTGGTGGGAGTACCTCAGCGGCTACTCGCTGTTTTTCCCGTATCTTTGGCCGTCCAAGTCGCGCCGTTTGCAGTTTGTGGTGCTCATTTGCTTTCTGCTCGTCGTCCTCCAACGCGTTGTCAATGTTCTGGTCCCCTACCAAGTTGGCGTCATCACCAACAGCCTTTCCAAGCAGGGCGACGACTTTCGTGTGCCGTGGTTCGAAATCTGTCTGTACATCTTCTTTCGATGGCTGCAGGGCAACCAGGGACTCATTGGGTCTCTGCGTTCTAGCTTGTGGATCCCTGTGAGCCAGTATTCCTATATGGAGCTTTCGACGGCCGCTTTCGAACATGTCCACAGCCTCAGCCTGGACTTTCATCTCGGCAAGAAGACGGGCGAAGTTCTCTCGGCTCTGAGCAAAGGTAGCTCTATCAACACCTTCCTAGAGCAAGTTACCTTCCAGGTGGTACCCATGTTGGTCGATCTATGCGTCGCCATTGTCTACTTCCTTATTGCCCTGGATGCATACTACGCTCTCGTCGTCACTGTCTTGACTTTCTGCTATCTGTATGTGACGATTCGTATGGCTCAGTGGAGAGCAGAGATTCGGAGGCAGATGGCCAATTCATCTCGCCAGGAAGATGCGGTGAAGTAAGTCTACCCTGACTAACCCTCGGATTCTGGGCTTTGCTGATATATGCGCACAGGAATGATTCCATGGTCTCGTACGAAACTGTCAAATACTTCAACGCGGAAGACTACGAATTTGGAAGGTATCGGGGTGCAGTAGCTGATTTTCAACGCGCCGAGTACCACGCCCTTTTCTCTCTAACCCTTATGAACACCTCTCAGAACACCATTTTTATGCTTGGGCTGTTGATTGCTTGCTTTATTGCAGCCTATCAAGTATCTCTAGGCCAACGTGATGTAGGTCAGTTTGTCTCGCTTCTCACGTATATGGCCCAATTGCAGAGCCCGCTCAATTTCTTTGGAACATTCTATCGTTCCATTCAGTCGGCTCTGATCAACTCAGAGCGATTGCTGGAGCTCTTCCGTGAGCAGCCGACGGTCGTCGACCGTCCGGGCGCTCGGCCATTATCACTCTGCAAGGGCGACATCAAATTTGACAACGTTGAGTTCTCCTACGACACTCGCAAACCGGCTCTGAACGGCCTTACCTTCCACTGCGAGCCCGGAACTACGACTGCTCTTGTTGGTGAGTCTGGTGGAGGCAAGTCCACCGTTTTCCGCCTGCTTTTCAGGTTCTACAACGCCGAAAGAGGCCGCATCCTAGTCGACGGACATGATGTGGAAAGTGTCACCATCGACTCCCTCCGAAGACACATCGGAGTGGTGCCGCAGGACACCGTTCTCTTCAACGAGACTCTGATGTACAACCTGAAATATGCCAATCCGAATGTCACGGACGAGGATGTCTACGAAGCTTGCCGGGCCGCTAGTATTCATGATAAGATTCTGTCATTCCCAGACGGATACAACACCAAAGTCGGTGAACGCGGTCTACGCCTCAGCGGTGGAGAGAAACAGCGAGTGGCTATTGCTCGGACCATTCTCAAGAATCCCCGCATCATCCTCTTGGATGAGGCGACTGCCGCGCTCGACACAGAAACGGAGGAACACATTCAGAGTGCGCTGTCTACCCTTTCTCGTGGTCGCACGATGCTTGTCATTGCGCATCGACTGAGCACCATCACTACGGCGGACCGCATTCTGGTCCTGAGTGAAGGGCAAGTTGCAGAGAACGGAACGCATGATCAGTTGCTGGCGATGAAGGGCCGGTACGCGAGCATGTGGCGCAAACAAATCCGGGCTCAGAGAGCAGCGGCGGAAGCCCAAGTGCTGCAAAGCCGAGCCCAACGGCTGCGCAGTGCGTCAACGTCGGCCGCCGCAGACGACAGTTCCAGCCAGTCCGACGAGGATCAAAACAACAACCGTGGCACGAATGCGAGCCGACAACCACAATTCAACCATCCCACCTAATCTAAAAAGATGCATGCCGACGACGCCATGCTCTGAACCGACCACACCGGACGATAATACGCCTTTGAATCAACCGTTACGATGCAAGACTTGACTTAGAGTTGGGAGGCGGAATATTGCTTTTTGTAGATTTGAGCGGGAAACTTTCTTTTTGCTGGCTTTCGTCTATTTTCACATGCTCTTCGTTCCTTTCGGGCTAAAAGGCGTTCGGCTTAATATGCGAGTTGTATCACATTTCATTTTGGGGGCCTAGGCTTCTGCAGGCCGCGACCTCAGGAGTGGGATATTTTCCGAGACTTGATTTATGCTTGGAAATTTGCCACAGCGTGGCTTCATCCATACTATTAAATATAGTAGCATCGCTTTAGTAAAAGAGATGGACGTCCATGCTGCATCTTTGCTATATAGGTAGGGCTCGAGGTATCGACGGCTCGAGGGCCTAAAGGCCTCATTAAGGTGCCTGGTATTGCTAGGTACCTTAGTAGTTCTTGAAGAAGGTTTGTCATTGCGATGTAATTCATTGGCTAAACCTGTCGATGCCTCATCCGTAAGGCGCCATTAGCTTCCATCGCCTGGGGAGCTTTTGGCAACATTTTCCCCGGCAGCCGCTCAGTCGTCCCACCTAATTGATGCTCTCAGACACATTCCCTAGCGCTCAACTGCATCAAGACAAACTGTAACAATATTGCTCAGTATCGTTCAATATCAGAGAATGCAGCCTCCGTCCCTCCAGCTCCTCCGAGCCCTCCGGACATCCATCTCCAACACTCCCAAAACCACCGTCCCCCTCTGCTCACACCTAAGTCGATTTCAACCTTACCGCGCCCCGTTTATGTCGGCTTACCGCAGCAGCAGCAGCAGCAGCAATGGCGGCGTGCATCGCCCAACTCGCTTAGTTTCCCGCGCCCACCCAGCAAAACCACGCAGTCATGACCGCGGTCCGCCCTCGAAGGAAGATACGCAGACTGATTTCGCCGCCTTGAATGTCCTTGGAAACGTCCCTGGTCCCACAACGGCTGTTGACGCTTGTTTGGACGATGGATTTCACTTAGACAACGGGTTGAAGATTCGAAACGGTGATGGAGTGTTGCTGGTTGGTGGGGAGGCGTTCGCATGGAGACCCTGGCTGGTGAAGGAGGGAGGGGAGAAGGGCTCTATGATTAATAGTAAGGGCCAATTTGAGTTGGATGAGCAGACTTGGGGTGTTTTGCGGTTGGTATGGCCGCGTCCGGGTATGCTTTACTCTTTACTCCCCATGAAATGGGACTCGTGAGCTAATTATCATTGTCATGGTAGACTTGTTGATACTCGGTATGGGAGCGTCAGTGTTTCCACTCTCACCGGAGACCAGGAAGCATATCAACTCGCTGGGGATCCGGGTTGAAGTGGTGGACACGAGGAATGCGGCTGCGCAGTTCAATATGCTTGCGACCGAGCGAGGAGTTTCTGAGATAGCGGCTGCTATGATTCCCATTGGGTGGCATGGAAGGTAGCTTGCTTTCTTGCTGTTTAATATTGATGTAATATTATCTACGTGTACTTGAGTATAAAATCACAGCTCTAAACGGCCAAAGCTCAATGCGGACTTTTGTGACGTAAATTGATGCCAAGCAATCCGGCTTCACCTCCAACTTCCAACTCCGCATCCTCTACCAACCCCGTCAATTGTGCTCACAGCATCCGCCTTCACCATGTCTCGAGAGGAGCCTCTTCTGGCTCCGCGTGTATCATCTGAACAGTCCTCGGTTCGAAATGCCGAAGAGGAAGACGCCCTGTTAACCGGTGAGCGCACAAACCGCCGTGACCGCCGGGGTTGGGGATTTTGGAGAGAAGTCGGCCTATTCGTCTGGGCGCTTGTCGCAACCATCGGTATCCTCGTCCTTGCAGTCATCTATCAACATGAGACCAGTGGAAGTCAGAGCGACGGGAAACACTCCTGGGGCCCTGGAGGGAAGCCGACCGGCAAACGCAACCTTATCTTCATGGTGTCCGACGGAATGGGCCCAACCAGCCTGACCATGACTCGCAGCTATAGGCAGCTGACTGAAGGACTACCGATTGATGATGTTCTCGCGTTGGACAAGCATATCCTCGGGACGTCGCGGACGAGGTCTAGCTCGAGCTTGGTAACCGACTCGGCGGCCGGAGCGACGGCCTTCTCGTGCGGGCTCAAGAGTTACAATGGTGCCATCTCTGTGCTTCCGGATCACTCTCCCTGTGGAACGGTCCTCGAGGCCGCGTCGCTGGCCGGGTACAAAACCGGGTTGGTCGTGACGACCCGTATCACTGATGCGACGCCGGCCTGCTTCGCGTCACACGTAAACCTCCGACAGTACGAAGACCGCATCGCGGAACAGGAGATCGGAGAACACCCGCTGGGTCGTGTGGTTGATCTTATCATGGGCGGTGGACGCTGCCACTTTCTGCCTAACACCACCGACGGTAGTTGTCGGGCGGACGATCGTGATCTGGTGGCGATCGCTCAGGAAAAGGGGTTCAGTTATCTTGAAGGCCGGAAAGGGTTCGACTCCCTAAACGGTGGGGCGGAAGCCAAATTACCCCTTTTGGGACTCTTTGCGGAGAAGGACATTCCTTACGAGCTTGACCGTCGGGCCCAGAATGACGTCTATCCCTCTCTGGAGGAGATGGCGCGTGCTGCGCTGAAGATCCTGAGCGAGGCCACAGCCGACAGCGAGCAGGGATTCTTCCTGATGATCGAGGGCTCCCGGATCGACCATGCAGGCCACGGCAATGATCCGGCCGCTCAAGTCAATGAGGTCCTCGCCTATGACAAGGCCGTTGCGGCTGTGCTCGAGTTCCTCGAGGATGACTCCACTCCTGGTGTCATGGTAAGCACATCAGACCATGAAACCGGCGGCCTCGCAGTAGCCCGCCAGCTGCACACCACATACCCAGAATACCTCTGGCTTCCTGGCGTCCTCGCAAATGCAAGCCACTCCTGTGAATTCGCCGCAAACAAGCTGCAAGACTACTTCCAGAAGGAGGAAGACAATGACCGTCGGGAGGCCTATGCCCGGGACCTCCTCAGAAAGGCCCTCGGCGTAGAAGACGCAACCCAGGATGAAATCAATGCCCTCGTCGACGTTAACAATCCAGTCCAACCAGCCTACGTCTTTGCTGATATCATCAGCCGCCGAGCCCAAATCGGCTGGTCAACCCATGGACACTCAGGTACTATCCCTCCGTCATTGAACCAATCCCACTCAATATCCATACTAACAAATCTTCCCCAGGCGTCGATGTAAACATTTATGCCTCCTCCACAAAAGATGCCTGGCCCCTCCAAGGCAACCACGAGAACACCGAAATCGGCGCGTTTCTCGCCAACTACCTAGACCTCGACGTCGAAGCCGTCACCAAGCGTCTTCGGGAATTACAATTCAAGCCCCCGTCCTCCGTCTCCTCTTCTTCCGAACAGGAGACAGAATACAGCTGGCTCGGCGACCCGCTCGGCGAAGACGTCCGCACCGACGGACTAGATACCTACCACGGCGACTTCAAGAAGCGTTCGCTTGGCGCGTCTGAGTGCGGCTGTGGTGCTGTGCATTGATTCCTCCTACCCCCCCACCATCTCTCTCTGTTTGTGTGTATGTGTAGGTGACTAACTCTACATTTTGTCTCCTCCTGTCTGTGTGAGAAAGCGTATCTGTCCATGGTTTTATTTTCCTGCCTCCATGCGTGCATTGTCCTGTCTATTAAGCTAGCTATTGATACATACATCGTGGCGTTTAGTTATTGACTTACCCGAAGGAGTCACAGAACCGATACTATCTTATCTTATATACGGGGTTACGACTTTTAGATCAAATCAATCAATGGAATGAACCTTCAAATATATCCACCCTTCTCTGTTACCTTACCATGTCAAACTAGGTTCTGCAGAGCCCATGTAATGTTACCTAGTAGTAGTAGGTAGCGGTTGAACCTCTCTCCAGAGCCAGGTCTTGACATCTATCCATAGTCCTAGTACTGTACTTACCAGTATAGAATCACCAACATCCGCCCTATCCCCTAGAGTAAAATCCACCCACTCATCCTTGCGCCTCTTAGGTATCTCTTCCCAACTTCTCATTCAACCGTGTACGCCTCTTCCTTCTAAAGGTAGGGGGTTTTGCCTGTCATTGTTAAGCGGGTTGATGATAGGATATGTACATACATACCGTTTCATACATAGAGGGATATATATAGTATATGTGATTGTGTATATAACACATCACAGATTTCTGCTACAGATTACATGCAGACTTCCTGACATCCTAGTGTACATCCAATATGTAGCGGTTAATCTGCTCTAAGTTGGTTGCTTGTCTAGTGCAGCATAGAGAGTTGAAATTCCTCTCAGTCCTGTCTGGCGAGCAGGGAGGGCGGGTTCCAATTTTCTTTACTCGAACCAGCAACAGGGTCGGTCAGTCTCATGTACCTACCCACCGACCTCCGTCCAGGCACGGTTTCGGAGACACACGGTTACCTGGCTATGCGAGAGTCCTTCCCGCCGGGGGAGGGAGAAAAAGAAAACAACCTTTTGTGAGTGAAAATCGGTGAAAGATGCTCTGAGGGTCTCCATAAGTAGTTAAGTAGATGGAGCGGTCTAGGTAGTCCGCAGAGCCCAAGAAGAACAAAAACTTAAGTGTACAATATTACCATTATTCACACCGTAGCTGACGAAGGTGAGGAATAACGTTAGAACACATTCGATATACACATGCAGCGCATACACCCCGGTCTCAGAACAAGTGATGGGGGAAGAGAAGAGAAGAGAAGAGCAGAGAAAGGCGCTGGAGAGAGAGTAATACACGCCAGAAAGAATCGGAGTACGGATCTGGCGCAAATATTGCGTGCGCAATCATAATAGAACATCAGACATCCGAGTCAGTAGACGATCAATCGATAGACATCAAGCACAGGGAGAATAATAAGATTGCTGCTATCAAGGTGGCGACAACACGGGGGTAGGAGGGGGGCAAAGTATGCCTGGTATAAAACATAAAAAGGAGTAACAATGATACGGCGAAAATCATATACTTAAACAAAGTAGCCCACACGTTATGTTGTTTGTTCAGAGGCGAAAGATGGTGAAATAGATAAAATAATATCCAAGAAAGGTGCGAAGAGAAGAAGAAAACGGTGAGAAGAGTGTCGGGGTGCTTCACATGGTGATAAGAACAACGATAGAAACCATGACTGCGAAGAAGGAGCCTCTAAGGACGCGCTCGTTCTGCAAGGGTGCGGCGTTTCCATCGTCGCCAGTATCGACTCCCTGGTTGAAACTGCCAGGCGCGTTGGTACTGGCTGAGTCGTCGCCAGTGCCGGCGGAGGAGCCGGCAATATTACCAGCACCACCCTGGTTCTGGGGAACATTGGCGCTTGAAGCACCGGAGCCGCCGTCATCCTTGTTGTTGTCGGCCCCAAGGTCCATGTCAAGACCGGTGGCACCGAGAGAGGCAAGGACAGTCTTGTTGTCGGTGATCTCTATGGAGCTCTCCACACCAGCGTCGTCCTTGAAGTCGTAGGAAACGTCGCCAATTATTTTAGTGTCGGAGGGAGGGTCGTAGCACTCCACGCTAACCTCGCCGAAAGTGGCGTAGTAGTAACCCTTCTCCTTGATGTCCTGGTGGTCCCAGTCAATCTCACCACCAGCCCATTCAATGGTTCCCTGGGCATTGCTAGCCTGACCGGCGGGCCAAAGAGACATCTGCATGCGGGACGGGGTCTGAGGGTACTCGTAGCGGTTGGCGGTTTCATTCCAAGTGGACTCCTTGGTGAGAGTGCGGACGACCTCACCGTCAACCAACCATTCCAGCTTCTCAGGACTCCAGTCGATTTCGTAGTGATGCCACTCCTCAAACGTGTCACCACCGTCGACCTTGATATCGGCGCCATTGGTGTCTGAAAAATGGTTAGAAACCCTCACATCCGGCCCCCCCTCCCAAAAAAAAAAGCAGGGTTGTAACTCACAGTTCAGAATACCCTGGAAGTACCAGTTGGTCTCGACCTGGGTCAAATCGGCACCAACCCATTCGTAGTCGATCTCATCCTTGGTGTCGGAGAGAAGAATAAAGGCGGTCACCACACCGGCTCCTCGACTGCTCTTGATGCGGGCGCCAATCTTGCCGTACCAGACGTAGTGGTTGTTCGCGAAGAGAGAGCCGACGCTATTCTTGGGCATGGTGAGGAGAAGGTTTCCGTCTTCAAGGATGGGATCCCCGCTGTAGACCCAGTCGGCGGCCGAAGCATTTCCGAGATATTCGTTGTTGTGGGCGGCATTGTCCAGGTTGTCCCACTTGTAGGTCTTGCTCTGGCACACGGGCATCGGGGCGCACGAATCGAGGGAGTACGACATTAGGGGATCGCAACCGCCGAGACAGTAGGCGCCAGTACCACATTGTCCGTAGACTAGTACGAGGTCAGCGGGTGAAGCGAGACATGTGAGGATTCCGACAACGTACCGGAGCAGCAAGGGTATTTCTCAGGACAGTGCTCATCAAGACTGCAGTTAGGGGGAACAAAATCGTCTTGGGCGATGACATTGGTCGCCAAGTAGGCAATGGCCAGGGCGGCGGTAAGACGCAACATGGCGATGGCGGGACAAAGATGATATGGAGGACAAGAAGGACCGGACAGTAGATACACAGAAGCAGAACTATAATATGGGGAACAGTCAGTTTTAAACCGAGTGAGAGTTTCAATTAATTGTAAAACCCGGAGAATCAGGGCATGGAGTGGGCCTTGGGTCTCAAGTCTTCGCGGTCCCTGCCACTCAGGGGAAGTGCCAGAACTGGAAGTCGAGCGGAACGGGCTCGGAGAAGCGAGCAGGCCCGTCGCCGAGTCCAGGCGCGATTTGAGGGCAGCCGGTGATGAGTAGGAAGAGGCGGCGGTGGTAGTGGGGAGAGGAGGGAATATACTTACCGAGGGTTGAACGATAGATATGATATGAGTAGGGAAAGGCGTGTTTTAGATATACAAGTTTTCAAAATGTACAGCAACAAGTAGTCGAAGTAAGTAGAAGTGTAGTATTATTGCGCACCAATCAACGAAGGACTGCGGGAAACAGAAATACTTCGGTACTGAATCACCGCTGAGAGAGGGGCAGAGAGAGACTCCTGAGGATGGGTAGAGTAGGTAGAATGTATCTATCTACTATCCAACCAGTCGAAGCAGAAACGAGGGACAGGATCGAGGGAGAAGACCAAGGAAGGGAAAAGGGAAAGGGGGACGGGAGAAGGGCCGAGCTTTAATTATTTTAAATAAGAATGATGGGAGGCAGACACTGGCAGAGAGAGAGAGAGAGAGAGAGAGAAAGCGATCAGCCTTGGGTTCTGGTTGATCACGGGCGCTATTGTAAATACAGTACTTTACTTACTACTGCTCCAAGTCACACGCCTGGACTGATGCTAAGTACGGACTTACTCTGGACTACTACGACAGAGCAAGCATATGAAACCATCTTCTTCCCTGTAACTGACATTCCTGGAATCTTTCCAGAACAGCCTAGGTCCACTGCAAGAGTAAGGTAGTGCTAGTCAGTAGTCCACGGTATCGTCAGGCAGCTGGAATGCCGGTACCGGTAATGGCTGATGAAAACCACTAAGAACAAAGCCAAGCATCCAAGACATTGATGCAGAGTCGTTTCAGTTGGATCCACCCAACAAAGACCGCCCAGTGGCCACTGGAACACTGGAAGTGGACAGCGGACAGTGGACAGCAAGTGGGACACAGCCAGTCAGCAGGCAGCGGCACAACGGACGAACTGCTGGAGCTACAGATAAGGAGTACTACTGTGAATATCTTCATGTTGTTACTTTATCTACTCCCATAAACAACCAGAGATCACCCTCTCCCTGGAATCTGAACAACTCATCCATATTATACGTACATGTGAATCCACATCTGACGTCAAGCCAACATTCCTCATGATGATAGTTGGTTTCACGTTTTTTCTCTTCCGTCCTATGATCCACCCTGGTTGTACAAAGGGTCCTGACTCCTCACTGCAGCCTTAAGCAGCCGTTCCCGCTGCTTTCTAGAACCTGGAGACATATTTCATCCATTGCTCAGCGTCCAATCGCCCTCTTAGATTCTGGACTCGGACGCGTCAACCTCGCCCGCAATACCAAGTCATGGAAGGGTGTAGATTATGCATAATGCATAAGTGATAATCCAGGAACTTATTATCGTTACCTTGTTGATATCTTGATATTCATACCGGTACATATCCTCTGCAAGGACTGGGGCTTCGTCACTCCTTCTCCGCATGCCCAGGGTGATTCTCCATAGAGTGGTACCTGTAGTCAGATCATTCCCCCAACAAGCACCCCGAGGTTGTCGCAATGTTGACACAAGCTACGCGGCGACTTCCTGCAGGTCTGCTACACCACAGCTCCATTTGTGTTCTGCCCAGCCTGGTTTGCCATGGTACAGGATAACGGCTGCTGACCTTATTTGATGTTATTCTAGACTTGCCGCTTCACCATCCCATGGCTCTCCCATGTTGACTCCCCAGGAGACGCCAGCCTCGACTCTGACGAATTCTTGGGGGATGATCTGTACTCCGTAGTCTAGGTATAGCCTGGTGGAAAGCATTCTCGTGGAGTCATGAATCCCCCGTTATTCTCGCCGTCACACAGCTAGTCAGTTACACGGCCCCTCGGGTTCCATGCCGACGTGAATCATCTACGTTTTAAGCTTATAACGCCAATAAATCTCTGATATGGCTGTATCTCAGTGGTGTAACTCTAGTACCCTGCCCTAGACAAAAGAATCAAAAACGGACTTGTGCCATCCACTCCGCCATAGAAAATCTGCAAAATCCTTTCTTTTCTTTTCCTTTTTTTTTATTTTTTATTTTTATTTTTTATTTTTTATTTTTTTTTGTTGTGGTCGTGGTGTGGATGTTGATGGATTGTGGAACGGATCCATTGTTTATTTGCCTTCCAAGATGGTCATTGCATAGTCGATATGCCGTCGGCAGGCGATCCCCGCACTCAATGCAAGGCCCTCCTGGCCATATACCTGCCAGGGTGGGAGCGACCGTTATGGTTGTCGTTGAAGTCGCTGTACAAAGTCATCTCCTTTTCGCAAGGGTCGGAGGAATAAGTCACCGAGACATCGCGGTAAACCATCCGCGTTTCCTTCCATTTGTTGAACACCTCCAAAACCCTGCGAGCAACAACCGTGCTCGTGAAGACCGCTGTTGCTACAGCCATGTCAGTACTCTAGTCATCCCGAATAGCACGAACGCAACTTACCATTGCCAGAATTATATGTCCAGATCAGTTCAACGGTCCCCGGGCCTGCAATAGTATAAACATCCTGCTCCCATCTTCTGCGGGACAAGTTGTCCGTAAAAAGCCTCTTTCTCGCCCAGGAGAGACGGCGACGTTCTCTAATCGGCTGATTCATCCGACGGAGATCTTCATTCCAATCCATAATCTCAGCTAATTCAGCGCGATAGCCACTTCCAAGACGGCCATTCCCGCCGCTCTGCGTGTCTCGATCTGATTTCAAAAAAGCAAGCGCGTGCGCCGCATACTGGAAGACAATCCGCATTCTTCCATTCGTCTCGATGCGGATCTCTTGCAAAGGCCCCTCATGGATCTTAGAAGTCAAAGGGAAGGTGTTACCCTTGGTCACCTTTCCGTATACACGGATAATGCCTGCTTTCTCCGCCGGAATCTCCGGCGAGACGGCAGGAGAAAGAGCGACATTAAGCTCACCAGCGGACTCGCGATAGCCGCCGCCATCACTGTTCTGGCCTTCCTTGGACGCCGCGAAAGAAATTTGAGATATCGGGGTCATAAGCTGCACCCCTTCTCCAGAAGGGCCTGGAGTGACCGAGCTCGCGATCTGAGCCCAACTACCAGATTGAGGATCGCGGGGCTGAATATTACCAGGTTGGAGAGTACTGGACGGGATTGTAACGGCCTGGTGAGTATCAGACTCGAGAGTATCGGTCTGGAGAATACCAGCCTGGAGACCGCCATTCTGGCTGTTAATGGTTCCCTGAGGTGCTGAGACACTCTGGAGTGCCTGGCTCTCGTTGCTAGCAGTAACTTTATCACTCATACGAGCTTCAACTGCCTGTTGGTGAGCCATATTGACAGGAGCGGCCTGGCTGGGAACCATGTGGCGACCACTGTTTGGCATCTGAGGAACAATTAGTTGTGAATGCTTAAAAATCAGCACAGATGCAGTTCCTACCACCACATCATTGACATTGTCCTCACCGGAAGTGATACAGGATATGGCGTCTGTATACACATCGGCAATTGCAATACTCAGCCTCGCGATCTTATTTGAAGCACCGGGTTGCCCATGGTTGCCAAGCTAGAGCTATCAGCATATACTATCCAATTCACAGTGAGGGAATTTGAAGGCCTTACATAATGGTACACATAGGTCAAGTGGCGCAAAGCCTCAGACATATCTTCATCCATTATATGAGGCATTCTGAGGATGTTGAGAGTAGATGCTGACTGATTTGCGCACGTAAAGTACCCGCGATAATATAGCCTGTTTTGTGGCGTGCCACTGAAGAAGAGGTTATAAGGGTAGGCGTCCCTGTTCCTAAACTTTTTCGTGTTAGAAGCTCCGGTGCTAAGTATAAGGACAGGTTAGCGGTTTCGTACCTTAAAGGTTTGCACAGAGAGGCGCCGCTACAGTGCCCCTGAGTTGATGCAACACACTAAGAAAAGACTTCACAGGAGTGACCTTGTCGTTCAACTACAGGTAGTTAGTCAATGCTTTCCAAGCAGCAACCTCAATCCGCACAAGAATCGTGAGCTTGCAAAGGATTAGGCAGACCAGAGTGGTCTGGCAGAGATGTTATTTCACTTACAGACAGCTATGTCTGGATGGACAAGCAGCAACCCAGTGAGCTTCAAATAAGACAGATAAGAGATACCTGGAAGAAACGCAAGTGAAAAGACACCGGAGAATGGTGGTTAAGAAGACAATTTGGTAAGGGAGCTGGGGGAGCTAATGGCGAGATGAGAAGGAGGAAGAAGAACAGATGATGAAGAGAAAGAGGGGGAGAAGAGGAATATAGAGAACCCCAGGCTAGGGAGGGGGAGGAAAAAAAGAAGACGGGGTGGAAGAGGAGTGAAGACAGGAGAGAGGAAGAGAGTGAGAGAAAAGCAAGGAAAAAGAGAGGACTGCCTCTTCTATCACCTGGTTCCTGAAGTGAATAACACAATAGATTTCTTCACTCTAGAGCGCATATACACTGCCGCTCCTTAGAAATGCCTCACTTGATTTGCTCTCAGTTCCAGGGCTGAGGATCTCTGTTATATTCATTCCGCCAGATCCAAGCTTCAGTCCTGACTCCGGGGGACGCTTCAGCCTTGACTTTTCATATTCCCAGACCCGAGGCCAGCAGTGTTTGCAATCTGTTGATTGCTCACTCCTCTGCCTGTGATAGGGGCTCTCCTTATTCAGGATAGGACCAGGCAATGCCTTAGATCATCAATTCTTTTATGACGAAGCCTGCACACTACACACAGAGGACTGGAAAGAAATGAAAAGAAATGCGAGCAAGAACGGACTTACTCTGGTGCCATGTCCAAGGCACTTCATTTATTATTGACCAGAGCTAACATATCAATGTTTGTCATTTGAAGAAATCAAATCCATCACACTGTTCCAGTGTTATCCCAGAGACATTTGCAGGCGAACTGTCCCACAATGCTCCCAAGGAAGCCAGGTCTTCAAGTCCAAACCACACAAATCCCCTCAGATCCTAGCCTTGAGTCAATCAGAAAGCGGCGGAAAGCTCCTGACAAAACTACATGAACCGCATTAGCACACTGGAAGGCTTGTGCATACTAGCACGAATCCAGATAACTTACTGCGCAGGACACTCATAACCACCCGGATTCTTGTTCAAATAAAGCTGATGGTACTCCTCCGCATCCCACCACTGCCCAGCCGGCACAATCTCCGTCGAAAGAGGCTGCTTATACCATTCCTTGCTCACCTTCTCCGTAACACTCTCGGCGATCTTCTGCTGCTCGTCGCCATGCGTGAAAATCACACTGCGATACTGCGTCCCAACATCCGGGCCCTGGCGGTTCTTTGTCGTGGGGTCATGCATGCGGTAGAAGAATTCCAGAAGAGCCCGGTAGCTCACAACAGCTGGGTCAAAGGTGATTTTCAAAGCTTCGGCATCTAAAAACGCAGCATTCCCCAAAATCAGCATTATAGTCACTATAATCCCTTTTATTCCCCATACCGACCCCCCAAATCCTCGCAAAATACGGAAAGCTACTTACGACCCGTATCCCCCGTACACACAGCACGATAGCTAGGCGACGCCGTACTACCGCCGCAGTATCCGACCTTGGCGTCCAGCAGACCCTTCCCGCCGCCGAACTGCTTGCGGAACAGGTGCTCCACGCCCCAGAAGCAGCCTGCGGCAATGGTCGCCGTTGTCTGTGCCTCGCTCGACATGGTTCGGGTTGCTGAGTTCGGTGTCAAAGAGAGAAATGGCGCGGTGGTGGAGAATGAGCGGGAAAAGCGCGAGAACAAAGTAGAGCCGAGCGCGGGGGCGGCGAAAGCCATAAAACTACAAAACGGGTTCGGGCGCGTTTCTAATCAGGATATCGAGATGCTAAGAGGGTATATAGCGCAGTGTTAGAAACAACAGTGCAGAAAATGCGACTCGATAAGACAAGATTTGTGATGGACGGGAGCATGTTGAGGATGTTCGCTGCGCTGCGTTAGCTAAGCTTGGGGCCGGTGGCGTCATCTTTCTTTTGATAAATAATGCCGATCTACCTATCTACCTTAGCTTTGCAATCCTGGGTAGACTCAGGTGGAGTAAGAGTTGCACGTTAGGTACCTTACTTTGCCGCCACGTGGATGAAGAGTCAAGGACTCAAGAAAATAACTTCAGGCATGAGCTAACGCTTCTGATGCTAGAGAAAAATCCAAAGCAGGTTCTGTTACTGTACACGTCGAGGTCCTGACCAAATACGCCCCCATAGAAAAGAAATGAAAGCAGGCCAACGCCATCCTAATTGACCGTCATCACGCATGGAAAAACAAAAGAAGAAGAAAAAGAAAAAAGGGAAATAGATATTTCAGCCGTTACTTCTGTCCCGAAATCTGTCTCAAATAGAAGATTGCCGGAACTCGTCAACATCATAAACCACTAAAAGCGCTCAACCGAATAGCATCGCGGCTTGTGAGACTGATATCCCTAGCGCGGAGGTCTCCCCCGAACGTTGTGCGTCGATTCTTCATGACAGGCAGGGTCCGAGGGCCCAAGACTGCGGGTTTGGTGTCTAGTTCCTTGTCTCCCCTGGCCATTCGCCTTGCCCCTGCGGTGAACATTGTGTTCTCTGGGGGAGAGTTGCCGTATGTTGCACCTGACGGGCTGCGGCGGCGGTGAGCACGCAGCGCATTTGCAGAGGCACTCGGTCCAAATGATCCGACTGAGATGCGTCTCATGGCACTGCTGATTCTCCTAACGTCATCTTTGCTGGCCTTCCATTCGCTCTTCGTCTCAGGAACAGGAGGACTGCTAGAGTAGCTGCCGGTTGAGGTTCGGACCGCTATCTTAGAAGGCCGCTCTGTGAAAGGGCGGTTCAAGAAACTGCTGTTCTCTATATCACGCAGGGGCGAGCCTTGGTCTGAAAGGGATGAAGTAGGGGGGGCAGAAATAGGGGAGCTGCCGGCCTTTTTGGACAAAAAGCCTGCTTTGAATCTGTTGTTTTTCGGAATGCTCAAAGGTTGGTCTGAGGGGGTGGGGATAGGTGACAAAGCTCCGGAAGGGCTGAAGTGTCGTGCCCCAGAAGGGCTATAGTTTCGTGCACCTGAAGGGCTGAAGTTTCTAGTCGGCACTGGAATGCCACTTGGCACTGGAGAAACTCTTGGGGGCTCAGACACAGGTGGGCTGGTATTGGTATCAAGATGCGCTGGGGGCGTAGGCTCGCGCTTTTGTGGGGTTTTCTGAATTTCAGTCAAAGTGCCATCCTGTTCATCATCCTTCCACCGAACACTGCGCTTTGGTGGCTTCGTTTGCACCTTTTTTGGTGAGAAACTGACGCTCTTCCGCGCAGTCCCCATTTTGCGACGGCGCGGAGAACCCCTCGTGGGCGATGGTGGAGCAGCCGGATGTAATGTGACTGGAGCGTTTAAGCTCTTAGGCGGGGCGAAGGCCAGGCTTACCCTCTTCTTTTGCTTCAAAGGACTTGCTTTGATAGGGCTGGGGGGTTGCAAGGCCGGCAAGCTACCATCTGGCTTGACGATAATTGAGGTTGTTGTGAAACAGGAATCCAGCATCTTCGATAGGATCTGTTTGCCCGTCTCTACAGCCTCGTCTTCCGTCAGCTCCATGATATTTTCAATCGCTGAAGCCGTCTCAAATTGTGCCTGAAGGAGCAGTTGCACTGTGGCAGCTTCTCCGGCTTTGTCATGCTCCGCGACTGCTGAAAGTGCCTCGCGCTCAGTGTTTGCTCTTAAGAGCTCTGCCTCACGCCTGAGATTGGCGAAATCACCGTTGTCGCTGATGTCAAACTCTTGGAGTTGACGGACGGCATTTTCGACAGCTGAATTCATACCGCGATCCCAAGCATTCTTTGCCAATCGTTGGTGATAATGCTGCCTGCTTCCTTCCAACTCCAGCATGATCCCTTGAGCCGTTTTCCGGATGGCTTGCAGATTTGACAATGGCAGCTCCCTTTCTGCATTCGCGCAAACGGTGTCGAAAGCTGCGATCCACGATGACAGCAAGCCGATCCTGCGGCTGATTTGTCTTAATTTGATCATATTGTTGGTCCTCTCCTGCCTCTCCGGTAGAGAGTGGTCATGGGCGTTTCGAATCCGAGCCAGTCCTTCTCGGACGGCAGCGTCCTTCTTTTCTGCTTGCTTCTTGAATTTAGCAAACGCAACCTTCTCGGATTCCCTCTGTTGTGCTTTGAGTTCATTAATCAATGCCATCTGCTCATCGATTTTCACCAGGAAATCCTTGACGTGGCGATTGACATTGAACACATTTCGTGTGACTTTGGTTTGGATGTTTTTCGCCCTGTTGGCGTAGCGCAAGGTGTTCTGGGTCTCGTCGAAATGCTGGCTGGAGGGACTGACACAGACTATCATGACCGTCCTACAGTTTCCGCCTAGCGAAAACTTAAGTAGGCGTGTTAGTTTCGAGTTCCGATAAGGAACATGGTTTCGTTTGCGTGGGTCGCAGAGCGCATTAATACAGCTACCGAGAGCGAGGAGAGACTTGTTGATATTTGCACCTTCAAAAAGTCTTTCACCCCTATTTTTCGTTGCGCTAGCACGCTCACTTCCTGCCAGGTCGATGATGCTGAATGTTGCCATCGTATGCGGTTCGTGTATGTCGGCGTTTCTGTCCTTCTGGGCAACGTTTATTTGGAGAACCGCATGAGATCGAGAAGAAGTGGCATTTGCCTCTGTCGGGGACATTGTACGACATTCGTTCCCTCTCATTATCATATCCATAACTTCTTGAACGGACTTGGGGTTGTGGCTTGACAATCCGGCTACCGATACCGATTTGTTTGTGTCTTCTCGCAAATTCAGAGTGGTCTTCGAACCGCCCGGAACGAGAAGGTCGCGAATAGTTTCGTTGTAAATTTCCAGGTAGGAAAGAGATACCTCCGTGTGCTTCTCCCCGGATCTTTCTTCGATACGTTCGAAAAGCTCCTGCATAGTAAGGAAGATAATACCTGGTTGCTGTGTCGTACCAGTGATAGTGTGCGTCTTTCCACAGCCGGTTGCACCATACGCAAACACGGTGGCATTGTAACCATCAAGGACGCTGTCGAGCAGGCTTCGTGTTGTCGCTTCGTAAACTTCCCCCTGGCTGGCATTTTGGTCGAAGACCTTATCGAAGGCAAACGTCTGGTCTTTCACGCGTTTCCCGCTTGGGACAACACTCCTGGAGAATTTCTGTACGGGATTGTCCTCAGGAGGGTCGAATACCCTTTTTTTAAGGGCCCGTCAGCCACGGGACTGCAAAACCATGCCTAAGCCATGTATATACTTACAGGCACCGATCATCGAGAACCTTGATTATAGAACGAAGGCCCTTCTGGTTCAGTTTCGGAGTCGGAGCTCCGGCCAGAGAGCCGTCACCAAGAAATAGCGGACCATCCTCACACTTGCTGAGCTGTGCTGCCTCCCGGATCGTGAACGGCCTCACTCTGACAGCGACGCTGATCGATGAAGAGTCGCTTGAGGCCATGTTGCCGTGTATTTGTCGAAAGGCTCTCGCGGGCTGGTGAAACCGAGGGCCATACGCCCTATACCATTTGGGGGTTTGCAACTTGGAGGGCGTGAAATAAATATCAGTGAATGAGGAGATAAGATGGAAGAACTCTCCGGCCCGGAATGTTGACAGTGGTGGACCTTGGCCTTTCCCTCCTCCCCCTGTTTTGACTCGTTTGAGCTGCACAGATGGTCAAGTGGAGGTCTGAAGCCAATTGTGTGAGTTGTTGACATTTTGCTTCTGAGCCGGGCCGCGTTGCTCGAGCAACATGCCTGGGGCCGTGGCCTTAAGCGGAATTAAGCAGGTGGGCTTTGTGTTCTGCTTGGCAACCGCCCCTGCCGCGCATGGGGGTATCCATAGATGCACTCTGACACATCTTATCGACACGCACGAATTTAGACAAGGTTATGCCTGGCGCCTGAAACTCGCTCCTGAAGATCCATGGATGCTCATTATTATTGCTTATCTAGTCTACAGTGGCAACACAAAGCTACCTTAGTACCTTACCTAGAATTGTAGTACTAATCGAATCGAACGATAACCGATTCGTTAACAAGATGAAATGGATAAAAGAATGTGTATTGGTTCTATCTATGTTGCTTGCTAATCTCACGAAGGTGTTGTTAGAATTATCTGAGTTCTAAGGATATGAATAAGTTGAGGAAGGTACTGTGGATCACATGATTAAGGACTTGGCGGAAGGTGCGTGACACTAGGTAGAGTAGTCATGTCAAGTCATATGCCTGCTTATGACCAGGGAGCTTCTTGGTGAGCTCCAATACTCCTGCCGACTTTTTGTAGACAAAAACACCGGGATCTGGGAATCGAATCAACGCCTTTCAACTGAACCCTCTTTGAAAATACTTAGGCAGAGAGAGGTGTTATCCCGAAGGGCGAACTTCCCTCTAGATAGCTCTCGTATCTAGAAGCTGTGTTACAAGCTTCGCCGTGCGAACCGTAAACCAACCCTTGCGCCGAACAAAATAATGAATGGGAAAAAGATAAACATGAACTCCACTCGACATGACCCATATTATCCTTGTGTCTCTTCTTCTTCGTCATCCAGTATTGGAAGAACAACGTCCCAGCCGGGATCCTCGAGATCAAGGTGGGCCGGGTCAGATTCATCTTGCCCTGGCTTGCGAAATCTGAAAGCGATAGTCTGCCCGTTATTTATTTCCGCTGCCTTCAAGCTTCGGGATGCAGGTTTCTTTCCCGCTCCTCTTTTGGGAGCGTCTTCGTCATCAAGGTTGAATTCCTCCAGGCTTGTCCACCCTTTCTCCAGGTCGTTCTTATCCACGGCAACGCCAAACTCTATATCGAGAGGGTCTTCAGGAATTAGATCTCCGTTTATGTCTTTGATTCCGCGCGCTCGAAGAGCTTGAAGAAGCGCATCTTTGGTGGCGGGGATGGTCTCGGAAGGCGGAAGCATGAGAAGCACGGTCGTTTTGTGCTTCTTGAACAAGAGTGTCCAGCTTAGAGGGTCTGCTTGCGACTATGGCGAAGGTCAATCCATGTTATCCATTTCCGGCGAATAATATAATGTTCGTAGGAAAGGAATTGAACTCACCATTATGCCGATGTAGCTTGTCTGATGAAGGCTGGTTCAGAAAGCTCCAGCGGGGTCTGCGGAGCTAAGTGATACCCGGATGGTATTTTGAGATTTCGCGGGCGGAACCTTGGAAGAGCAAATAACATCCCAAACTCAGAAGATCCTGAACCTCACCTCAACTCGCTCTTCAGGCTCGCCAGCCACTGGAATCGACACAGTGGAAGACTTTGCCTTCTCTGAGATCACATACTGGTCTTCAGTTGACCCAGCCTAACCGAGTTCCCTGCCTCCTACCTGCAATGGACACCGCACACCCCTCCGGGGCGCGTGAGCCCACCACCCCCAACACTGTGACTCTGCTCAAAATAATTCATTGGGATAAATTCTTTGAATCCGAGGCACCTCCCAGACTGGGAATGGAGGTTGGCCGACGGTTGCCATTGACTGCTATGTCCGCGTTTTCCGCCGGGCTGGTCATCGGTTCATCATACGGAGGCAAGAAAGCTGCGTATCGATTCCGCGCCGAAAATGCACATCGTTTCCCGACGACTCCCACCGGATGGTTCCAATATCATAAAACGAAAAACTATATCACTATCGTCGGAGGTGTCAAGGAGGGTGTGAAACTAGGGTTTAAACTGGGCGCCGGTGCGCTGGCTTTCTGTCTATTTGAAGAGACTGTGGACTATGCCCGACACGACCAGAGAGACTTTATATCCACCGTCACCGCAGGACTATCTTTCTCTGGAATTTACAGCTTATTAGGTTTGTCTCCCCAGTCTTCAGCGCTACCAGTATAGGGATGAGGACTGATCCAGCACTCTTAGCTCGACACGACGTCTACACCGCGGCACGCACAACGAAACTGGGGCTAAAACTGAGTCTCGCATACGGGCTGGCGCAGGACTTACTCGAATCTTTGAAAGGCAACCGCCCTGCCTATATTGATTTTATTATGGGAAAACGCAGCCCAAGTACCGAATGAAATGCTTGGGCTTCTATGTGCTCGCCAAACATCTCACAATTGTCCCAGACTCAGTCGGTCATTTCAGCATCTCGTGTAGGGCCGAAAGATGGAGCCAAGTGGATTGGCTTCTAAGAGAGTTAAACCAGCTTTCTTAAAAGACGTCAGTTCTCTCGATCCGTCGGTCAGCTTATCGTCATTGGTTTGGGGGCCAAGAAAATCGGCCGTCCGTGTCGGTCAACGAAGCACTGGAATCCAGTCATGAGAAACCTCGAGGGGGTCAACCTGGATGCCACGAAGCAAGGACTCCACGCACGCACGAGCTTGAACCCTTCCCCGTTTTCTTTATTCTCCAGAGCCGGAACATAGTCAGGTGACTCCTCGTGGCCAGTAACGAGAAGTTCTTATCGGTGACGATCCCCTTTCCAAGGTTCCTACCCATATTCTTCTGTTTCAGCCTTTGTCTGGAATCAGTAGGAAACAGGATGCGCGGATGCTGTGCTCTGAAAATAGCAGACACTGTAATGTTTGATATGTTGGATCGCCTTAAATGGACCCAATGAGTTTTGAGACGTCCAGAAATATCACAAAATAACCTTAACACAGGGGAACATGCAAATAATAATCCAATCAAAGAGTTCTTCACACTGTCTTCCTATCAGCGATCATCTCTCATTAAGTATCCATAGCTATGTACCTATAGGAACTCCCACATATTCCTGGTTTTGAGAAGCAGGTCTTCCAGGCATACAGCCGCCATAGTACTTTCGAGCGTCGATCAGCTCAGACGAAGGGGGGGTGAGAAAAAAAAAAGCAAAGGACTTGTCTTGACTAACTGGCGAAGCTCCGAGGAAGATAATCTTTCCTTCTTTCTCCCTTCTAGAAGCTATCCATTCTTCTTAGTCTCCTCCGTCGAGCCCCTCGCCAACTGTTTTTGTTAACAATTACTGCACTCCCCTTTCATCATTCAACAACTTGAACTTTCTCCCACCCTTTCTCCTCTCTGTAAGCAGTCGTTTTTTCATCCCTTCGTCATCTCCAAGATTCTACGTGCGTCAATCTCTGTTTTACTGGCGCTGGAGTCCTGTCTCGTCGCGTTCGCACACAATTGTCGTCGAGTTCATCAATTAACCAAAAGCGCAACAGATCCGTTCCAGTCGATTGAGCTTCTGTCTTCCCAGATAGGGCTGAAGCTTGAGCGCAAGACATAATATAAATCTTATTTATCTCAGCTCACCGACTCGGAGCTCAGCAATTCGCTAGTGTTGGTGGAGCTCGGCGGCATTAATATTAAACTGATTACTGCCGTTTGACGTGAGTGATCCCCGCCTCCTAAGGTAAGGTATTATTCAGTCTGGCCCAGTCTCGCAAGCACCGAATATACTACCTACTTTCTTTGTCAAGCTTCTTTTACTGACACAGAATGCTGGTCTTGAGAGTTCTTTTTGCCTCGGATCTCCGGTTTTTATCCTGTCGATAGACTTCCATCCGGTCGTGCTGATTATAGTTTCCGTTTGCTCAGATGTTTGCTCGCTTTTGACCCTCCCCGCGCCGTGGAACTGGGGATGCTTCGCTGAAGCTCCCGTCATTATTCCATTTTCGTCGACGTCATCGCCTGACTGCTGTGATTTCGGCCGCACTCTATGCTACCGTTGAGAACATACAACTGATTCATTGCCTGACTCCTGTCTTTTATCCTTCGCGCAATCCGTCACAATCGTACATCATGCGGCGTCATGGCAGGGCCGGCGGAGGTTCAACCAAGGCTGTAACACCCGTCTCCGACACCGTATCGCTAATTCATTCATTCGATTCACTGACGACCCCTAATCGCCCGGCGCGCCCATCACCGTTGGCCTCCTCTAACATCCAAGCTCTGCCGCTAGATCTCATCGACCGATTGCGCTCATTCCCGCTGTTTCAATCTACGCCGGAGTCGTTCCTGATCGATGTCGGACAGCACCTGCGCCCGCAACTTTGCGCCCCGAACGACTATATTTTGACTGAAGGCGACGAAGCGAAGGCGATATACTGGCTAGTGCGAGGAGCGGTATTGGTCACTTCTAGAGATGGGGAAAGTATATATGCCGAGCTCGAGCCAGGCGCCTTTTTTGGCGAGATAGGCGTTCTGATGGACCGACCTCGTACCGCTACCATCATCGCCCGTACGAGATGCTTGCTGGTCGTATTGACCAAAGAAGACTTCAGAAAGATTCTTCCCCGCTTTCCTGAAGTGGAACGAGCCATTAGGGATGAGGCTCAAGAACGTTTGATGATCTTGGAGAAGAAGAAGAAGGAAACTTCAGTACCCTCCATTGACGTTATGGAAGGCCGAAGAGGATCCAAAAGGTTAAGAGAAACCTTTTCCCGTGACCTCTCTCTTAATGAAGAAGATCGTGCAAGTCCTAAGTCCATCAACAAGAAACGCAAATCTCCAAGTCCGGGACTGGCTGATGGAACCTCAAGTGCCCTTGCAAACGGATCCGTGAACGTTCGACTCTTGCTGAAGGAGCTTCCCCTCTTTGCGAGCCTCCCGCACGACATCCTTCACTTTCTAGGTCTCAATGCGCAGCCTCGGTCATTCCCGCCGTTCACCGATATCATCAAACAAGACTCCCAGGGAAGGGAAGTCTACTTCATCGTTCGAGGTGAAGTCGAGGTTTTGAGCGAAAGAACAGACGCTGCCAATGGACGCTCGCCGCCGAATACTATTGAATCCCCTGGCTTTGAAGTTAAAGCGCGCCTGAAACAGGGCCAATACTTCGGGGAGGTAGTGAGTCTCTCACTTGCACCTCGCCGAACTGCAACGGTGCGCTCAATCAGTGCCGTAGAATGTCTCATGATCAGCGGTGAGGTGCTAGCTGAATTTTGGGACAAATGTCCTCAAAACGTCCGGGAGCAGGTCGAACAAACAGCGAAAGACAGACTCAGGTCGGCGTCGGATGGTGATGTTGTCATGTCTGAAGCTGGAGCTACTGAGGGGCTAAGCCCTGCCGACGAGGGCTTTAAAATCAGATCTGCTCGTCGGCAGTCCATGCCGCTACTGAAGCTCACTGAAACTGAGCTGGACGGTATTCAAAAACCCAATAGTATGGACGATCATACAGTACTACGACCGTCCGACCCAGACCCTTTCCTCAATGTGGGGTTGGATAACGTTCGACTTCGCAGCCGACGAGGCTCTGTCGCTCCCCTGACACCAGAGGAGGCCTCTAGAGACCAAAAATCGCCCTCCGAACCCCGGTCTAGCAGTTCATCTTTTCGTACGCTCCCGGGGACTCCAACCACGCCGGTCGCGCAAAAAACACGGCGCGAACCTAGCGAGGACAATAAAGGGGCCATGCCTGACAATTTACTTGTGCAAATCTTCCAGAACCTCGAACTGCACGACCTTCTCCGTTTTCGAGCCGTATCTCTTCACTGGTCAGAGATACTCAACACATCCACAAGCCTGCTTCACCACCTCGATCTAAGCGTTTATAACCGTTGCATCACTGATGAAGTCCTTGTGAAGATTGTCTGCCCTTTTGTTGGCAACAGGCCGCGTTACATAGATATCAGCAATTGCTTCCATATTACCGACGAGGGCTTTAGCAGCTTGGTTAACACCTGCGGCTCAAACGTTCTGACCTGGAAGATGAAGAGCGTCTGGGACGTGACTGCGTCCTCCATCTTAGAGATGGCCAGCAAGGCGACGCATTTACAAGAAGTGGATTTTAGCAATTGTCGAAAAGTCAGCGACACGCTCTTGGCTCGAATAATTGGATGGGTGACCCCAGGACCATACAAACCTCCGGAGGATCCTGCGAAAGGCGGCAAAGTATCCATTAAACCAACGATGCAGACACCAACCGAGACAGTCTTCGGATGCCCGGAACTCAAGAGGTTAACCCTGTCTTACTGTAAACATGTGACGGACAGGTCAATGCATCATATTGCATCTCACGCCGCGCGCAGAATAGAAGAAATGGACCTGACGCGTTGCACAACAATTACCGACCAGGGCTTCCAATACTGGGGGAACGCTCAATTCACCAACCTGCGGAAGCTCTGCCTAGCAGACTGCACATATTTGACTGATAATGCAATTGTCTATCTCACCAATGCTGCAAAGCAACTGCAGGAATTGGACTTGGTAAGGCAGCTTCATATACATTTCTTGCCAAAGTCACTTCACTAACCCTCATGGATTGTATACAGTCGTTTTGCTGCGCTTTGTCGGATACAGCAACCGAGGTCCTTGCTCTGCAATGTTCTCAATTAAAATACCTGAACATGTCATTCTGTGGATCTGCCATATCCGATCCATCATTGCGCAGCATTGGCCTTCATCTTCTACACCTCAAACGGCTTTCAGTGCGTGGCTGCGTTCGCGTCACCGGGGCGGGAGTGGAAGCTGTCGCAGATGGCTGTGCCCAGTTGGAAGCTTTTGATGTCAGCCAATGCAAAAACCTCACTCCATGGCTTGAATCGGGGGGAGTCGGGAAGTACAAAGATAGAATCTTCTTCGACACCGTCGCCGTGAACGGAAAGCTCTACCGGTAGCTCCTAATCACCTAACACTACTATCACCCGTCTTCTGCACTGTCAAGCACGATATACGCCATCTTCCGACGGAATCTATTGCCCTATCTATCACCCTGTCACAGCTCTCTACTGTTTAATAACCTGTTTTGTCACGATACTCCCGAAGCCGTCCTACTTCGCTCTGTTTACAGTTCACTGGTTTGCAACATTCGTTCGGTTCTACCTGTTGATTCATTTACCGGAGTTGGGTCTGTAGTCCTATCTGGCTCTCTACTTTTTTTTTGGGGCGATGACAGTTACGGGTCCCGATGCATTGCGGTCAAATTCGAAGCGCATTTACCTTGGGGTGTTCATATTCTGCGTTATCTTCAATCTTTCTTAACTGGGGTGCTCTCTTTCAACAACTTCTGTCTGGGTGCACAGGAGCGCAGGTATGGGAGGAGTTTGGCTCTGACGCTGGGCTACAGCAGCATATATCGGTTAATTGGTTGGGCTCCTTGATATTCATATTGCATGTTGGAGCTGATAACATTTTTGGGAATCTTGCATGTACCTTAGATTTCTTTCTTTTTTCTTTTCTGCCTCCTATCTTGTTCTCAAATGCGGATTGGAAGTTCAGCACTGAGTGCCGGATCCCAGCTCAAATCTTGTTCTAGAGATTTCAATCAAGCTCGTCGCTCTTGACTGAACACCCTGTTTCTCTGCCATACTCTAGGCTTTTTCCGGCTGTTTTGTCTTTTGTTGAGCTGTCTTTGTTACTGATACTTATGATGCTTTCGAAGCAGAAGGAACGACGAAAGTACAAAGTACAAAGTACAAAGATTCAGGTTCGTGGCTTCCCCTCTGCCGCTATTCAGCAGACACGGATCTCATTCAGCTAGTATCAAGCTGCATAGATAGCCATTCACCACGTTTCAGGTCACAATCCTCTTAACCCATTGTCCTTGTGTCTCTGCAATAAACAAGAGTCACAATGGAATGGATGGAACTCCCACAAGGCGACTAAGATGAAGGACAAAGCCTCCTCGCAAGGACTCCTTTGCTGCTCGCTCAACTCCTTTGATATCTGTCTCAGGAGAGCTCCCAGCCCTTGTCTATCCGGACAATTCGTTCATTTCGGGGTCGTCTTGAAAAGAATGAGACAACGAGACAACGGAGATAATGAGGCTGTGCTCCCATTGCCAGTGAAGGTATATTTCAATGATGACAATTCCCTAGATGCTCAGCCTTTATTTTTCTAGCAGTTCACAATACTTTTATTGCCACGATTCCAAACCAAGTGCTTAAGATCACGGCCCTAATTACTCTCGAAAGGCAAGCATACTTTCTGTTTCCGTCTAACAACCTTACAACGACATACCATAGATCATACTCTTCAGTTGGCAAGATGGTCAATACCAGAAAGCGGACTTACAACCAGCTGGACTCTGGCAAGAGCACTTCTCAAGCAAATGTCACCAGCCCGAAAAGCAGTCCTCGACAAACCCGAAACGTCAAGAAGCCAACAGGGGAGACGAGGCCAGCAAAGAAACAGCGCACAGCAAAAAAAGTTCAAAAGGCTGCGAAGGAAGCACGGCCGAAAACCAAAGCCAAAAAAACACCCTCAAAGACCAAATCTCAACAGGTGCCGCCAAAAGCCCAATCCAAAGAGAAGGCAAAGGGCACAAATCCGACAGAGGGCAAGAAGTCCAAGCAAAAGCTCCGAGGTCAAGAAGGCTCCGAAGCAAAGGCTAAGCCGAGACTCCGATTGAAACTGACGCTTAAGCGTCAAAGCCCCGAAGAGCAGGCCAGAGAACAACGGCTAATGCAAGTATCCCAAGGTCCCCGGGAGCCTAACGGACACCCTTCATCGTCGCAGCCTCCCCGTCCAGCCCAAAACCCGTACACGGCTCGCCCGCCCTGTCCCGACTACGGCGATGAACTTATCAGTCCGAAGACTGTCGTTCCCGTGGCTCTTCCTCGGTGGGCGCAACCGGAAGACATGGACGCGGCGAGCGGGTATCTTACGGACGGCAATCAGACAGACTGCAACAGCGCTCCAATGTCGCTGAGCTCGGATGACGATATTATATTCGATGAGACAATGTGGAGATAGTGAGTCTTCTCCCTTTTCCGTACCTTCTCTCTGTCAGCCATCTTCATCCTCGCATAATATTTACGGCGTTTTATGGGTTCCGGGCTTTTGGTTGCATATAGAAGGTCGTTTGCATATAGAAAGTTAAGATACCTTTGGTGATATCCCCAAATTCAATGTAATATATCTGTTCTCGGTTGATGAATGCTATCTAAAGTAAAACTCCGTATATGCAAAACCAAGGGCCAAAATAACACACCCAACCAAACGCCCAAACAAGATGCATCAGGTATCATGAGGATTCAAGCAGAAACCAGAAGCCAGCTGTATCAAGGAGGCCAATCACCTTCTCCAATCCCTGTTTTTATAACAGCAGCATATCCCCTTACTCTCGCACCACTGACGAACAACTCCGGCGCCGACCTGCCTGTCCTCGTTGACAAGATCAAGACCCTCCGTATTCAACCAGGCCGTAAAATCTTCGAGGTATATCGGATCATACATAAGGATCTTCTCATGCCAACTAGGCCGCGAGGAGCGTTGTCGCGGCTGCGCTCGCACGGCTTTTGTGATCTGTTCACCAAGGTCGGGAAGACAACTCTTATCCAAGTCATTCACAGGAATAGCATTAGATGCTTCTCTGGATTCGTGGGACGAGGTGGTGATTGTTTGGCTCCGACTTGGGCTTGAGGGTATCATCGAAGTGGCCAGTGTTTGTTTTGGCTTTGGGGGAGAGGTGAAAAATCGGCGATGGAGCTGACTCGGCGAGGGAAGGAGCTCGTCTTCTGAATCTTGGATTTCTTCCACGTCGATGAATGAGCGCCTAGGAGAAGTTTGAGCAAGTCCGTCTTGGATGGAGGGCGCTCCAGTAGGTTTTCCTGGGCTTTTGGTTTTGATAGGCGGCGGGTTCCCCTTGTCAGTCGCTTTTGATGTCGTCCCAGTCTTTCCCTTTGCTGGTTTGACGGTACTGGGTTGGGGCTGGTCTTTCGTGTTATCCCCAGAGGTCTTCCTGGGGTTTCTCTGCCTTTTCTGGGTTTTCCGTGGTTCAGACGCAGTAGATTCTGGTATTGAGACGGCCTGAGCCGTGTCACTGTTGTGCGGATCTTCCTCAGTTCCTTGGAGGCTCGGTCCATGTTGCGCTATCCAGCATTTTTCTAGAACCTCAATCTTTTTCGAGCGACTAGCGATGGCCTTAAACCCGAGGGCTTTAATTTTCCTTGACAACGAAAGGTCTGTCCAAGTTTTGTAGTTAGGCATTTGCTCCCTTGCTATGATTGCTTTATCAACTTGCAGCGGCTCGACAGCTGGAGCAGTAGATGCGGTCAACTCATCGTTTTTGGATACCTCCACAAGAGCAGGCGTCTTCGCTGAAGATACACCGGGTACTTCCCTAGTCCCAATGGGCTCCTCCAGTGCGTGGCCTGCCGCGCTGCCATCGGTACTTGACGATGCGATTGCCCCAGGTGGTTCGGGCGTATCGATCAAATTCACGACCTCAGCATCTACTAACAATCCTTCCGAATCTCGAGCCGCCACCGACCATAAATTCTTCGGAGTTTCCAGACGCGCAACAGTAGTGGACGCATTTGCTAGCTTTGAGGTCTGGTTAGGGTGCGATGAAGAGAATGATAGCTCCTTCTCTGACTCCCGGAGCGCAATCTGCGTATCCCGCAACAATGCTGGCGATTCCGCCCGCTCCAGCTGGCTACAGGTCCCGAAAACAAGTTGTTGTTCATCAAGCGATTTGAGCGCTGCTTCGGGTGAAAGGATAATAGTCCTTGGGAACTTGAATCCTGTATTTGAGTCTGGTTTTCTCTCCAGTTTGTGGCTTACTAGGTCCGTATTCAAACTGCTCTCTTTCTGCGTAGAATCTGAACATTCTGCAGAAGATTCTGAATAACGAGCCGTCACACGAGCTGTAATTGTCGTCAGTTTCTTGGCCCGTGTCTTTGGCTTCTTGTTGGTAGTGGCTGCGGAAGCGCGCGTATCTTTTCGGGTGACATCGCTGTTCGGGGACTTTGGCTGTAAAGGAAGACATCCTGGCCCCACGAGCTACCCGAAATCATTATTAGCGCGTGAAAATAACTTGAGAAGGGAGTCGCTACCTCTATCCGCCGCCGCTTCGTTGGGCCAGCTTCTGGCTGTACTTGAGCCCTGTCTGGTGCGGCACCTATCCCAACATACTCATAGCCGGAAAGCAAACTACCCAGCCTATTTTGCTCAACTTGAGCACCATCATTATCCTCCAGTTCAATGGCCGACTTAGCAGATTCCTTCGTTGGAGTCCAATCTAGCCTCCTCTTCATCGCCGGCTCCAATTGCAAATCTACGTCTCTTCCGCAGGGAGATGTGCCTTCCTTTCCAGTAGTTACCGCGCGCTCACGATACGGAATTTGCTCAGTATCGACAGGTTTTGCATCAGATTCGTGGTCTCCCACAGTCCGCGCCTTTGCAACCTTCCCAGTTATTGTCTTGTTTTTAGACTTCTTGCCCGTAGTCTCGCCATCCGATCGCTTTTTCCTCGTTCTCTTGGGTCTTTCTTCAGTGTCCAAGGCGGCCGACGCTGGTTGTGCCGCGGGTTGGGGCTTTCTACCTCTCCGCTTCGGTTTATTCTCTGGGCATGCCTCGCCTGTATCCGCTGTCGTTGTCTGCTTTACCTCAGCTGCTTTCCCCGTTGCCACATCTTTCCTCGGCCGATTCCGTTCCGGAGTGGCAAAGTATTTTGAGCGCGTTGGAAGTCGAACTAGTTCGGACGGCGACGGCAATGGGGATGAGGAAGTCGCGCACGGGGGATGCCGTAGAATTCGTTGTATGTCCTCTACTGACGGTCGCGGAGTGCAAATTACATTGCGCTCTGGTGGGGAAGAGAGGGTGATAACATCAGCTGCAGGGCTCATTGCGGTGGCAAAACGAAGCGGGACAACCCAGCCGCCATATATGATGTTAGCAAAGGAACGAGTCGCAAGATTCCATAGTATTGTAGGTTCTGAGAGCCATGTGCAAGCAAATCCTCGAAAGCGGGAAAGGTGTTGGCTACGATCAAAGAAAAAGGACCGCTCGATAAGACAGGAGTATCGGTCTTGGCATAGATACAGTTGCCCTTTTGGGGAATTTCCTCGGTAGACGGGGCAACCACATAGGATTCACTCGCAACTCTCAGAGGAGCCTCCATTACCAGTCTCAAGGTTTAGAACTTTCATGTCATTGTTAGGTCTGTTGTAGCAGAAGGTGCTTATGCAGTCAATCTGGTTCATTTCTGTTCATCCAAAGATGACAGCCAACTCCGCTGCATATGAGCCTGAATTTGCAGCGATATTATGCTGGAGCGGCCTAAATGCTGTGACCAAGACAGAATCTGGCCAAAATAGCATCTTCAGCCGTAACAAGAGTTGCGCTTGTAGTCCAGACGTTGATGTCCGAGCCAAATCTGCTGGTCTCGCAGATGATCCAGCTAGATTCTGCTGGCCAGCTAGTATCTAGAGTTATCGGCGAATCGTGGAGAACGGGGCGTCCACCAGACGTTCAAGTCGCTCCGCGCAATGCAATCGCACCTAGAACAGAGACTTCAAGCTGTCGTTTCCCTCCATCGACTTGGCCTGAAGGGGCGGAAGGCAGTGAGCCTAGCTTGTAAGCTTTCTTAATCTTCGCGATGTCGGAAATTCCCGATAGTGATCCATCATCGAATGGCAAAGGAGTCCCTTCGACATTTTGTGCCAAATGCCCAGCGACAGACTCGTGAGTGATATCAGGAGTTACAGACACCTTCACCACAAGTAGGCTGCTCGTGATATCGCTGATACCGAATTTGCGAAAAGAATCGGCGATCTAGCATTGGTCAGCTCCAAGCATTGCTTTCACGTTGCATTCAACACACATTGTTCGTTGGACTCAATGAGAAGACAACCTCTGAATGAATATTGCGCGACTTGAGCCGGTTATTCAGATAGTCATTGACGGCACGAAAGACCGCTGAGAGCGCGTGCGCTCGAGACATAATCTAGCTCTATGGTAAGCGGGATTCTGCAGAGCACATGCACTAGATCTCTTGTACATACCATAGTGGCATCGATGAATGCATATTCATACTCTGAATTTGCAGACAAAAGCTGCTGCCGCAGATAGGGAGCGTTCTTTACGTCCTTATAGAGCGCAACATGGACAGGCAGCGGGAGGTGGGGTAGTTGGATTGTTTCTAAAAACGAAGAGGACATGGTTGTGAGAGGGCCAGAAGACGTCGGTTACTGTGTACTGGATACCCTGACGCTATTGAACGAAGGCCCCGATATCACCGGCGGACTTTCTGACTCCTATGGTTGAAGCTTTCCGGAAACCCCACGATGATTACTAGGTAGAGAACGGAGTTAACCTGTTAGGGCCGAATGCTTTGTCAAGTCATGTGACGTACTGCGCTTCTCGAACGTTCGGCCCGCCGTAGTCGGAGTCGGAGTCAGCAAATGATATCACTCGCCAAGTAAGGACTAGTGAGGTTACTGTCTTTCTTTTAAAGTACCTGGATTCCTCCAGCCGAAGAGGTCATTTCTATCTACTGGTGATCCATCAGCATCACATCGTCGCCGCAATCATGGCGTTCTTTTTACGACGCCCCTTTGCTGTACCAACGGCTCTCCGTCAGGTACCGAAAGCCGCGAACACTGCTCGCTTCATCCATAGCTCCCCCATCAAGCCGGCTCAGCCGACGCCTCTCACCCCCGCCTCTTCCTCGATCTTCGCGAAGTCACGACAGACCTTTCAGAATGCTTTCCGTCGCACGTACATGCAGCAGACATACGGCGCGTCGCAGGGTGATTTGACCCAGAAGCTGATCTACGGTGCAGCCATTGTTGGTGGAACTATCTTGGCTACGAACTTCGTCTTCAACCGGGAGACTCGGGAAGATGGTGGAATGCCGGAATACGAACGACGCTACTTGAACGAAACATTTATGCACACTGGACTTGGAGTCGGAATCATCGGTATCGCCGCTAGAGCTCTGCACATGAACGGATGGTCTTATCGTCTTATGGCCTCGAACCCTTGGCTTGTTGTTGGCGCTGGATTGGTTGCCAGCATCGGAACGATGATGGGAACGAGGGCCACTTCTCCTGACAAGTAAGTGAATTCCGTGTTTGCGCCCTAAGGAGATAAAACGCTCTGACAGATTTATAGCTATCTCCTCAAGTATGGTCTCTGGACTGGCTTCAACCTTACCCAGGCTGCCCTTCTGTCTCCTTTGATGTTCATGCACCCGGCTCTTCTTGCTCGCGCTGGTCTCTACACTGTCGGAATGATGGGCTCAATCGCTTTTGTCGGTGCTACCGCTAAGCAGGAGAAGTACCTGTACCTGGGTGCCCCTCTTCTTGCTGGTGTCACCATCGTCGCTCTCTCCGGACTTGCCCCACTTGTCATGCCCGCCACCGCCACCCGTGCCCTGATGTGGTCTGAGAGAATCTGGCTGTACGGTGGTCTTGCTGTCTTCGGAGGTTTCACTCTCTATGATATCCAGAAGATCCTTTACCACGCCCGCATGGCTCAGCATGGCGTTGTCCGCAAGGACGTTGTCAACGAGAGCATCAGCCTCACTTTGGACTTCCTCAACATCTTTATCCGTATGGTCCAGATTTTGGGCATGCGCAGTCAGAACCGCCGGTAAATAACGGTGTGCCAGACTTGACGGGCAAAGCATCCGGCGGGTCATGTCTACGCCGACTCTCCATGTCTTTTGCTCAAATTGTATTAGGAATTTGCAGCGGGCTTAATATAAGTTTCTTGTCGTTCACAATGCCCGGCTAAGGTATCTCTTGGTCGACACTGCATTTCCGAGCGAGATAGCAGTTTGAATCTCCGCTTCCTATACTAACCAAAAAAAAAATAATAATAATAAACAAAAATACAGTTAACTTCTTTAGTTTTCCCATTTACTCTACTGAAGTGGTATCCATGTAAAGCGCTATTATACGTCATTTGCAATTCGATCCTTAGCCCTACATAACAGCCCCAACCCCGATAAAACCCAACCTTCCTCGGAGTAATCGCAACGGCTACCCCCCTCTCTCAGCCTCGACCACCTCATCACGACGACAGGAAGAAGTCTCGTGTCAAAATGCAAATAACTCCTCCCTCCCCCAATCCTCATACGTGCCCACAAAGCCCACTCCCCCTCATCAACCCCTCCGGAAACAACACCCTCGGTTCCCCGCGATCCATATCAAGCCTCAACTCCCCCGTATCACCCACAGTCCAGGCACGACAGCTCAACACATCCATCACCACAACCCCAGGCTGAAACCCATTCGTCAGGCCAATCGTGTACGAGTTGCCGTTGGTCCCGTGCGTGGAGAGAACCATCACGACCTGGCGACCTTCGCGGCCCTTGCGGAAGCCCATCTCCGACCAGCCCCGGTGGATCGGGTAGGTGGTTGTTGTTATGTAGAAAGGGTCGAGGGCGATGACGTGGTTGCGGAGCTTGTTGAGCGTTGCGATGGTGGTGTAGAGCGGGGTGGAGGTGTTGTAGGAGGAGGGCCAGAGGGGTTCGCGGTTCTGGGGGTCGGAGGTACCGGAGAAATGCTGTTCTTGGCCTTGGTAGACGATTGGGATGCCGTCGAAGAGAAGTGTAAAGGCTAGGATGTTTTTGGCGAGCTGCTGGGTTAGAAGGTTTTGTGGTTGTCGTTAGCTTTGGGCTAGGGTTGGTAAGGGTTTGGCTAGGGTTGGGATGGGATGGCGTAGGTGGAAGGGCAGGCCTACGTTGATATCGTCTCTTATGCTTGCGAAGCGCGGGATGTCGTGGTTTTCCGAGAAGATCGCGAGAGAGGTTACGTTGGGACAGGAGTTTTTCATGGCTTCCACTTGATTTGGGAGATTGTCGGTGTTGCCGACAGTGAATGCGTCGAGCATTGCGAAGTAGATAGGGTAGTTGGTGATGCTGCTGATGTAGTTTCTCTGGTAGTTGCAGATGATGTCGACGGATCGCTCATATACCTCGCCGAATATGAAGATGTCGGCTGCTGCTTGGAACTTGCGGAGGAAGTCTGGCGTGATGTGTTTTGTTGCGTCCAGACGGAGCCCATCGATTGAATAAGTCGATATCATCTCCTGAATCCACATCTCCAGGATAGTTTGCACTCGCTCATCTTCCGTCTTCAGGTCCGGCAGTGCGACAATACTGTCTCCGGTCCAACACCACTGCGACTGCGGGTAGTCATTCCAGTCATAGATCCTGCAGTAGGGATGGTAGAAGTCCTGCTTGTTGAATGGATTCAGGGTGGTATAGTTGACATCAGTTGCCGGGTTGCCGCCGTTCGTCACAAAAGCCATATTGTTGATGACGGTATCCATCATAAGGAACATGCCACGGTCATGGAGCGCCTGGCTCAGGTCTAGCAAGTCCTGATGGGTTCCGAAGTGTGGGTTAAGCGTATACATATCAGAGACCCAATAGCCATGGTATGGCTCGCCGTATGGGTTCTGCTCATTGACGTTTTTGACGACTGGTGATATCATGACGGCATCGAAACCCATTCCCTGTATGTAGTCCAACCGGTCAATTGTCCCTCTCCAGGTCCCACCACAGTAAATCCGATCTTCTGTGTTGCAGGGGTGAGTCGTCGACCCGTCGGTGCGGGCAAATCGGTCAGTCATGGTTTGGTATACGGAGCGTGTTATCCAAGCATCGATACTAGCTGCGAAGGATGGTGATGGTATGGCCAGTGCCAGGAAAATGCTGGCAAACAGCAATTGTAGTAGCGGTCTTGGTGGTACCATCTTTATCTGCTCAACAGCATCAGAGTAGAGCGAGCACAGACGAGCAGAGAACGATTGGTAAGGAACCGAATGACTCGGGAGATATTGATGGGAGGGACGAAAGGAATGGATGTAGTACTTTCTAGTGTTCGGGGCAGATTCACACAAATGACAGCCTGCGGCCCCAGAGGCAGAATCGAGCCAGTTCCAAAAGAGCGAGAGGTCGAGGTGTTAGTGACAAAGAGAGAGAGAGAGCCGAGAGGCAGGTTTGCTGGCATCAGACTCCTCTGGGAGCCTTTTAGAATGAAGGAGCTTGAGTGCGTTTAGTGATAAGACAATGCTTCTTCCCAAAGGACGAGTGTTCCAGAAGGAGGGCGGGTCATTTTTGTGGTGATATTGAGAGGTGCTTGCTGTTCCGTACCTACGAAAAGAATATTGAGTTCTCCCTGGGTACCTTAAGCATACCACCATCTGGCTAGTTTTGAAATTGTAGTTATTTGGGAGAGAGTATGGTATGCAATTCAGCTTCTATTGCCAGTTAATGATTTAGTAGTGAAGAGAGGCGGATACAGTATCACAAACATCTCCTAGGTCTTTGTCTATATCGAATGGAGACAACCCAGTCTGGATTAAAAGGAAACGCCAAAGAGCAGACATTGCTAATTGTATTCAGAACAATGACTTTGGTACAAAGGTACTACTTCTTTGTAGGTAGGTATCATTGGATTCATTATTTCCCCTGTTTTCATATTATTACCACAGACTACCTTGCAGTAGGCTTCCAAACTAATACACATTAATGCCAGAGTTCCGTACTCCAATCCATATGCAGAACGCCTTCCGTGATGGTATCTTAAGACAAAGGTCCTCCGAAGTGCTAAGGCTCAGACATTACCAACCGATATGATCGTTGCTCCTAGGTAGACTCTTCTCTGCGCCTGGCAGGAAGCTATACAGTCGACAAACACCAATACCCCAAAACACCGGCTGTGCTCAGCATCTGACAAACACTTTCTGCCTCATGACTGCTTTCTTCGCTTTCGTCTTTTCGAGGGAAAAGTGCAGCTCCTTCTCTTGCTCCTTCGCTTTCTCTTGGGTCTTCACCAATGAAGATTCTTCCTTCTTTTCCTTCTTTTTCTTCTCCTTCTTGGGCATCAAGTCGCCCTCCATTACCTTCCAGTTAAAGCCTGCCACCGGAGGGGTCTTCCTATCTCTGATGTTCACGATATCGCACCAATTCTCCGCCGTGATCAGGTTAAACGTTCTCAGGATAAGCGCAATCGTCTTCCAGCCCTTGCAGCGTTCTTTGGGCAGGATAAGCTCGAGTTCCTGCTGGGGCCAATTGCAATTGTAGAAGAGGTTGTACAGCCTGCTGTCAAGATGGCTTGTTTGACAGAATCCTTGGTACTTTTCCTTGTACTTCATCTTCTCTTTTCCCTTGGCAGAGCAGAAGGCGCTTCGCATCCGCACAGTGAGAATAAGGGAGTTGTTTGCAAGGCCGACCAGGTTGAGAAACTGCATCTGGTGGAGGGCCATTGTCATGCTGATCATATAGGATGCTTCAGGGACGGTTTGATCCTCGACGGTCTCGCGCAGAGTCATGGAATGGCCAATGAGGTCGAATATAACGTCAAGGTGAGCATTTGGCTGGTCGATACGAACGTACTCGAGGGGCTTGGAGCCACGAAGGCTGAGCACGAGCTTCTGGAATGGCTTCGGTGGTCTTGGATGGCAGGGACATTTTGGATCATCACTGCAGGCGTCTGGTCAGTAATCCTGTTATACGTCTGGTCAGGGTTTTCGAGTCTTACCACAACCTCATGGTGTCGATTGCTGTACAGTACTAGATAAACTGAGAACAGTCTTTCTTGTTCAGTAGAGGGATTAAGATTGCAAGTGGTGCAATGAAAGGTATATTAGAACTGCAAAGTCAAGGGAATCGAAAGACTTTATAACACACTGTTTGCTGATGAAGTGAGTGGCTGGCATTCACCACTCCTTCACAATATGAGGCAATTTCTACCAGAGTGCATTTGCGTAAGATGCCTCTTCTACTGAGACCAGGCGAGTTCTATCCCAGAGTCACAGGTACTTCTCTTTTAATGCAGGATACAAATTTCATAGCTAAGCAGCAAGCATGGTATGCAGTATATTTTGTAGCAGCATCCATCAGGGCTGTACTTGGGGCTCGAGGTGAAAGCTTCTTAAGCAGCTAGAGAAGATCCATGTTTTGCTCTGTTTACTACATCATATTTCCAGCCACTCTGGTAAGTATTCACACTGATATACACTGCTGCCCTAGGTCGCCGACAAAGGACAAAGGCATAGAATTTACTTTGAAGAAAGAGTATTCACTCAAATTTTAGATAACTTCCTCAAGCACATAGCTTTCGTCCCATGTTTCTTCTAGGTTCCTCAATCAGCGTTGGGATTGGGGGATATCCTGGTTGTTGTGGTGCATTCTAGGCTTCATTATCCCAACGACAATGAGTAGTACTCACTGCAGAGATCATGACTTCATTGTCAGCCATGGCATTCTCTACTTAAGGTATCTCCGCGAGTATTTCCAGATGCGTATCAAGTGAGTTATGAGTAAGGCAGCAGGTAGATTTCCATAGCATTTCAATAATATATTGTTGGAGCATCCCGGGTAGTCATGATAATTTTCTCTGAGCGTACGCAAGGGCTGAGCAACAAATTTCACCATTCCAGTAGGCAGCTAGAAGATTACAAAGAACTACTATTGTCGTCCTGTTTGGATCAATTTTCGATGTTTTTGAAATGTCTAACTGAGAATCTGTTTACAGGGCTGTCGAGTATAAACTTACGAAACCTTGGCCAGGGACATGATTACATAATCGCACCGGAAGCTTCCAAGGTTCAACTCGACCACCGCAGCCTCGATTCATGATGGGCATACTGCAATCGTTTGCTGATCCACACCAAGCCATCCCATCCCGTTGATTCTGTAACTTCCCCTAAACCCATCCCGCAAATTGACCGTCACAATGTCCGGAGAAATGGAAGTCGACCCTCCGATCTCGCCTGAGCAGGGCCTCGAACCGCAGACTAGCAGTGGTGGCAGCGATCCCCGAACACACACCGGCGCTGTCGCCGTGCGCAGTATCGAAGGCTGGATTGTGATGGCGACGAATATTCACGAGGAAGCGTCCGAGGAAGATGTGACGGACCTTTTCGCGGAGTATGGCGAGATCAAGAACTTTAGCTTGAACCTCGACCGCAGAACGGGTTACGTGAAGGTATGTTCTGTCGCCATAGCTCTTCATCGTCTAGGATATATGGCCAATGACTTTTACTTTGTCTTAGGGATACGCTTTGATTGAATACTCAACCCTACCTGAAGCATCTGAAGCCATCAAGGCTCTGAATGGCTCCAAATTGCTCGACCAGACCATCGAAGTTGACTTCGCATTTGTTCGGCCGCCCCCTTCGAACAAGGGCAAGGGTGGAGGAAGAGGCGGTCGTGGTGGAAGGAATCGCAGCAGGAGCCGTGAGCGAAGCCGAAGCCCGGGAGCGGAGAACGAGAGGGATTAAGATAGGTACATTCAACGGACACTGGGTGAACCTCTTACCCGGTACCTTACATATTGTCATTACCGAATCGCTTGGGCCCTTTTCCTGCCGAGCGCTCCTTCGTCTCCTCTTCCTCTCATATGTTCGCAGTGGGCAGAGGGTGAAGAGCTTGTTACGATTATATCCGCTCCGTTTACCCAAAAAAACTGTGCTATGGTGAAGCACCTGTTGCCGGCAGTATATTCTTGGTCCCTTGCGGAGCGCTACCTGATGCTCGAGATGAGATGATATCCAAGACCATACTGCCGGCGCCTTGTATAATGATTGGCGTTGTAAGGTCCACTTCTTGAACATCGGCTCTTTTTCCTTCTTGTCAAACTAACTTGGGATCTAGTCTAGAAACCATCAGTCTTCATTTCCAGAGATATCAAGTCATTTCCAAATTGATGCGTCAGTTGAGTTTCCCGCGTGATCCACGCAGCAATACAAAGTGTCGTGTGACTGGGGGCTGTGGCTTTTCTTTTAATGTATCCGTCCATAAGCGTCTAGTATACGAGAAGACCCCGTAAGAGTTCCCAGCGCGACTGGCGAGTCGTCCTTATCCCTTTAGCCATCTCCAGTTCCTCAAACATCTACCCCATATGTCGTCTGCACTCGTGTGTAATGGCGAATCGACCCCACGGTCGTTCAAGAATTGAGGCTTGAGGGGGGTGACCACACGAGAATTGGATACAAAGTGTAGACAATTTGAACAAAAGAATCATGATAAGGTACCAAGCGAACGGTATTCCGTACAGATACAATATAAGCAACTGGACATCCTTTTCATTGATTGAGTGGAGCCAGATGCAACATTCCGCTGACGTCGGGAGAGTTGCAAGGACGAGGAGCCAGAATTCCCTTGGAAAAGGGCTGTCTCCAAGCAGTAAGGTACTACGTAGGAGGTACGCTCCCCCGCTCTTTTTAATTCCGCCCACTTTTACTTACCACCTTTCTTTTTTCTGTATGCTCGACGGCGGGGAATGTAGGGGGACATGTGAGATTCCCTGATCTTCGTGACTAGACACGCGTTGTCTCTCTTTCACATCTTATTTCTTCACTTTTGCATCCGACGTCTCTCTCCCTCTGTTGAGGACGGTCCATTCGTTATCGGCTTCTCTTATCCTTATCCGTTAGCTGACGACATCGCTCCCTTGCGCAGTTACTCGGATTAGGGGAGAGAAAGCGCCCCGATACTCTAACAATGGCGTCGCTATCGCTACTCTGGGTGCTCTGGAGCTTCCTCTCGCTTGGCGGTTTGCTTGCGCCGGGAACGCATGCGCGAATTCTAGTACAGGATGTCCCACCGCAGGCCCAGATCTACCAGGTCGAGCAGCAGTCGCCGCTTGCCACGAGTGGCGTCAAGCAGTTACTACACGATTTGGTATACGCGCTCGATGTGATGCAGGATGAATACTTTGTGGTTTGGCAGGGCACCTGGCCGTCCGGGAACGATTGGACTAGGGCTGTGATGGGCACGCACGTGTCAGCCGCACTCTCATCATTGACCGCGACGACTGACGATGCGCTGCTAGCGAGGCTGTTAAGTGACGCAAGCGAGGTTGGAAATAACCCGGTCGTCCAGGACAGCGTCGCCCTCGAGAACCTTGTTAGTCAGTTCTTCGGCCAGGTCATGACCTTCTATTTCGGGGAGAATGCCTTCGCGCTTAGAAACGAGGCTTATGATGATATGCTGTGGGTTGTGCTGGACTGGTTGGAGAGCATCAAGTTTGGGGTGCTGCATTCCGACCTGCACTATGAAGGCGTGGGCTCGTCGAGGTCGGGGGGTCGACCGTGGCATGGGGCGCAGTTCCGGACGCCAGCTGCGCACCGGGTGCGTGTGTTCTATGAGCTTGCCTCGGCCGGGTGGGATACCACTCTGTGTGGGGGTGGTATGATCTGGAGTCCGTACCTGGACCCGTATAAGAATGCTATCACGAATGAACTGTATATATCGGCTAGCATCGGGATGTACCTCTATTTCCCGGGCGATATGATCGATGCGCCTTTTACTTCTGAAGATGAGTCGGAGGATGGACTACCTCACGACCCTGTTCACCTCCAAACAGCAAAGGAGGCGTACAGGTGGCTCAAGAACTCGAACATGACGGGGATTCACCACCTGTATGCAGACGGATTCCATATCCGTGGCTATCAGAACCCCGAGAATCCAGGAACGCGCAAGTGCGACGTCCTCAACACCATGGTGTACACCTATAACCAAGGCGTGATCCTCAGCGGGCTAAAGGGCCTTTTTCTAGCCACGGGCTCGGAAGATTACCTCGCAGACGGCCATGAGCTTGTCCAAAACGTGATGCGCGCTACAGGGTGGCCCAATGTATACAATCAACAATGGGCAGGCCTAGGCCGTGCAGGGATCCTGGAAGAAGCCTGTGATTCGCGCGGCGACTGCTCCCAAGATGGACAGACATTCAAGGGCATCTTCTTCCACCACTTTACAGAGTTCTGCCGACCGCTGCGGCCACAAGAGGAGCGCTTCCTCCGCACCCAGTCTTACGGGCAGACCCGGAAATTCGAGGATTCCTTTGAACGCCACCAGGCGTGGTGCAGTGCCTACCGTCCGTGGATCGAGCGCAATGCCGAAGCTGCCCTCGTCACGCGAAACGAAAAGGGCAAGTTCGGGATGTGGTGGGGGAGACGGTACCGCGTGTTCGATGACTCTGCACCTGAGCCAGATAGCCCTCTCCCGGATGGGGCGACGGACTATCGCAACTATCCTGATTCCATGTCGCCGGACTGGCGTGCAAATGGCACGGCGATGGGTCATTCGAAGGCCGCGGCCAAGCCTCAGGACGACCAGCCGGATTATAACGACCGCGGCCGGGGCCGCACGGTAGAAACCCAGGCGGGAGGCGTGGCTGTCCTCCGCGCGCTATACCAATGGAGGACGGAGCCGTCATTGGCTGGTGATGTTGTATAGTTTTATATCCACGTGGTTAGTCTTGCAATAGTACTTGGCCATTCAGCATTCAATAATCAATATATAGATACCGGGCAACGGACAACGGTACATAGGACCCATTATTAGAATGCAAAGTGTACCCGCACGACTAGTTAGTGTCTGCAGCTAGCTCCCGTTAATTATAATCCTAATACCACGAGGATTGCGTAAACCGTGGGGACTCTTCTCATCGAAAAGTCCTAAGCGGCTCCTCTCGTTGGACCGGGAGTGTCCCAAGCAAGCTGACGGAGCATGGAAATCTGCAATCTGCCCTGCTGGGCGAATCCTGTAGCCAATGTTGGCTATGCTGGACTTGGTTAAGGGCCGGCCGACTCGGGAGGCCGTCGGTGCCGAGGATTTGATTATAATATTATTTTTACATTTTAAATATATTACTTATATTACATTACATTACATTATATTATATTATCATAATCTATTATACAATAACATTGTTGAATGTGAGGTTAAGGTTGCATTATGACAGGCCCGTCTCTGCGAAACAGCACACCACTAAGTACGCACTCTATGTGCTCTACCTAATCGTTAGGCTTGGGAATTGCATAGATGCAGTGATAGTAGTAGTATGTACTAGTAGTAGCCCAGTCATATAACAGCATGTTGATTGTCAGCTTGACACCTACACTCAATAATAATAATGCAACAACTACGGAGCACACACCAGTACTACATAAATGATTGTATACACATACATACTCAGAAGCCAGCGCAACAATACTTACCTTGCTGCACTGGATCACCTTAGGTAGTCTACGTGCTGCTACTAATAACACAGCAGACTACACAGTGACGGGCACAGTCCTATTTCCAATCCAATCAACACACTACCTGCTAGATACTTCCCTTACCTAGGTAGTACTACCTACGCAGGTCGTACGCCTTACTTTCAAAATCCAACAATGGGTTTACTCTGACCCGGGCTCTGCATGACTCATTTCAGTGTTCGGTTTCCCTGCACCTTATGGTCCATGCCTACCTACGGCATGGGAAGTATTCCATTATTATTGAGGAACCGGTGACCAAATAACGAACCAGTTTCCTGTCATATCAAGAGCAAACCAAACTTAATATCATCTGACAGTTACAATAGACCCACCCGTGGACTGCACTACTACCTACCTAAGTACCTACCTTTGGGAATATAATGTCACAAAATTGGTTGAAGAGACAGTTGAAATCAGCAGCATCATCCGTGTAACCACCCTCCTAGGCACTCTTACCTCGAGTGACCTTTCTGGCCTCTCCCGGCGCTGCCACTGTACCTCGACCGACGACTGGATAGGACGGGATCCCGTCCATGGGAAGAAGACGGAATGGCAAGGGTGGCTGCATCACTAGAGACGCAGAATTTAGTCCCCGATGTTGTGGATTGGAAATCGAACTGGAGTGGCTGGTTGCGTACGTAGTTACCTAGGACCTAGACTAGGTACCAGGTAGATACGAGTTACTGGGTTGAGGTCTGGGACAAGGTGCAGTGGTGGAGGTGGAGGTGGAGGTGGAGGAGGAGGAGGAGTTGGTGGGACTTGAGTCGGGAATCGAGGGGTTGATGCAGATGGCGGGGCGGGGACTACCTGTGACCTATTTGGTTGTAACTTGTAAGTAAGGTAGTAGTACGCAGACTCCTGAGTTGGGTTTCTTGTGGGCTGGCTTTTGAAGAAAGATGAGTGGTGTTGGCTTCCAGTTTGTTGCCGATCTCGCCTTCGGACTCGGGGTATCTAACCTGGAGATGGTCATGGCTGCGGAAGCTGGATGGAGAGGGACAATATAAGGCCGTGGGGGTAGGGTTGTGTGACATTCACGAGTCCATATTATTTATTCCATTCCATATCCATCGGCCTATATCGAGGTTTCCAGGTAGGTTCACTGATTTCGGGTATCTTTTATTGGAGCCTGGTAACTGTCTTCTTCTGTAAGCATTTCATCTTGAACACCATGCTCGGAGCCAAGACTAGGTATAGGTAGTCTAGAATGTAGAAGTGCACGCAGAGGTGAAGGGGGGGAAAAGTAGCTTGGAAATTCTGTGTGGACAATTGCAGGCTGGAGCCACGCTGGTTGGTCTGATATCAGATATTTATAATTTCCACCCTTCGCATGAAGAGGCTGATTGGCCATGTCGCTTCACGCGTCTTCCATTTTCTTTCCCTTTCTCAGTCCTGCGTGCCTTAGGTAGGTTCTCGGCCTGGGAAGAAGAAGTGGGCACTACTTCTAGTCCAGTCGAGGTCCCTGTCGAGCTTCCTGATGGGGAATGATTTTGCCTTGACGGGAGTTTTTCTTTAGTACTAGATAGATACTTCGTAGATACTAGATAGTAAGGTAGTACGGGTACTTTCTTCGTTCATAGGGCCCAGTGGTCGGGTAAGTGCCATTCAGCCGTTCAGCATGTTTTTAAACATAGCGGGACCACGGTTGACTAATTAAGCTTATATGCATCCATAAATAATTTTTTTTTTTTTTTGCAACTGGATACAGTTGTCAAAGTTTTACCTCAGTTGTCTATGTCCAGTCCCCTTCCTCCAGGGCCTCGGTCCGTTTGCAGGGACGGTCAAAGCGATAAGAATCTGGTGTTGAAACTGCATGCAACGCAGGTGGGGGCTATCACAGCTGTGTGATCTATTTCCACGGCAGGGATTCTGAGTAGTTAGTTCATCCCTCAGCTGCGACCTTATTACTGTCACTACTGGTGTCAACTGCAATAGATCCTCATCATTATTCGTGTCGGCCCATGAGGATGTATGTGTCCATGTATGTGTCCAAGTAACGCGGGCGAGGATGTTGTACTTGATGGATATCCATCCACGGGTGATGATCAATAATGAATGGTACACACTCATCTGACTGTCGATCTCGTACTTTGTGATAGCGTTATGGGGTCACGGCAGACCGCCAGAAATGTTCGATCCGTCTTCTAGTATTACTATTTAGATACTAGGTCCGTGGATATCGATCGCGGTGCGTCTTATTGTATGGATCTGTCTTTCCAATACGCATAATAATTATTCTATTCTATTCTATTTATTATTTTTTTTTTTTAGTATGATAGAGGTCTTCGAGAGTCGAACGATATGCTCCGTCCTCCGGATTTCCATATCGACGCCAAAACCGAGATGACGTGAAGAGGATGACCAATGATATGGGTAAACTGGTCAACGGCGAGTGGCAGCAGCCAATAATGCCCGGTTGCAGATCAACTTCACCTTTATCATCCGAGCAGCGATTATTGCCGTAGCGGAAATGATGTTCTTTCAACAGTTTCCACTGCTCGAGCATATCATGATCTATCTATTTCCAGTCCCAGCTCAAGGGACAGATGAGTAGTAAACAAACAAACAAAGATGACCTCTTGACAAGCTGCTTTCTCGTGGGCTCGGCCTCATCAAGAAAGAAAGGACATTATTATTGTGAATGGCAGAGTAGTAGAACTCCAGTAAGGTAGGAAGAAGGAATGGCGCTGGTGGAGCACCCAAGTCACGCGGCTGGAGCCCAACAGAACTGGAACCAAGGTTGCAGTGTTCGTTCCAACTGGCAGTTCCTGACTACGCTGTACGGTATGGTACTGGTAAATACAATACCCATTCTGACGCATAACTCTTCCGTCTGATGCGCGTCAAGCAGATCGACTTCCTCGGCGGGCCAAAGAATCATAATGACCCTACCCAACCACACACCATGTGAAAGACAGCCCATACAGTCTACACTTGAGAGTCCTCCAGTATGGTCGAGCAGCTGATCGCTCATGTCTCTTTGGCATGAATTACTTATGAACCTGAATTGGACGTCCTGTTGCCGTCCGTCTCATCGAGTCATGTTTACCGTGCTCGTCGCATTGGCGGGTACCCTGAAGGCGGGACGAGGAACAGTTTTAACTGGACAATATAGCAAGAAGTAGTCCCTTCGCTTAGGATCCTGTAAGGTAAGGTAGGCTGTCGTTCTTCTTCTACCTTTGCTGTTCAGCTTCAACTGCTCAGCAACAGGATGGAAGGCCAAGGTTGTCGGAGAAGGAAGGACAAACTCTCGTGTTCACCTGAGACAGATGTGTTGTCAGTCATGCTTGCCAGAAATCGCAGATCATGAGTTGTCAGAGCCAGCCTGAAGGACCATGTTCAAGCACTAAGGTACTCCAAGCTACAAACTTCGACAACGTTCTCTAGCCTGGCTCCTGCGAGGAGGACAGCCGGAGAAACGTTCCGGTGATCCTCACCTGACGGATGAGGGGCCGGGGGCCATCGTGATGGGGCTCATGTGCACTTCTGAGTTTTGATGCACCTGCAAAATAATAAACCGCTTCCTAGAGGTCCAGAGTACTGGTAGTCGTAGTGGTGTGGAGCGACTCTTCGATCAGCTGAAGTTCTGATAGGTACACAGTCTCAGTCGCAGGCAAATGACGTAATCCCTTGTCCCCAGAATATGCCCATAACTTTTCTGTTCCTCTTGTCAGGCTGAGCAAATAAGGGACACATTCAGGGGGTGGTGAATATGCCTGCACTAATCCGGCTGAGAAAGGTCCAAAGATGGCCCAGCTACGATGTGCTCTCCCGGTGAAATAGCGCCAATCCTTCAACCGGAGAAGAGAAACGGGTTAGAATTTAGAAGTTGTTGAAGTTCTCAAGCAGCAGCACCAGTAGAGTAGTCGTTTAGGTCCAGGGCATGCTGAAACCGCAAGGGACAACGCCTAGCGCAAAAAGGAATTCGCATAGAAAATTCTGTCCTTCCTTGATCATGTACTAAAGTCTAAGCCCCTTGAACATCAATCTTCGGTCCCACTCATTTGGGCCGGCTATTTTGATAGCCACAGGCAGGCGCCTCTTGCACTGGTCCACTCGGTACTACTGGGAATATGCCTGACAGTCTGAGGTCACGGTCTGCCGCTGTTTGAATGACCTGTTTTGACTGGAATATTATTACAGCAACGAGTAAGCGCTGTGCGTGCAGTAAAACATCGTGGAGGTTTGAAATATCAGTGGCCACTGATGACGGATCAGCGTCTCAATACAGGGCATCCCCATCCCTTCCAAGAGTCGGGTCGGGTTCCAACCACCCTGTTTCAGCTTTCTTTCATACCTATGGAAGTACGGGTACTGACTTGGTTCACACCGAGACTTGGCCCCGAAAGTTGAATAATACGTACTGGAGCAACTTTCGCCAGAAACTTGATATCTTGACTACTACATATCTAGTACGTACTGTACCGCAGTGCCCTCTCACCTTCGGAGATGAGAGGACGACTGCTGCCACTGCGTAACCTGAGCATGAGGCCTTTTTAACTTCAGCCACCCGGAAACCGAAAGCGAGACAGATTGGCTTCTTCACCCCGTATTTTTTTCTCAACGATCACCTCGGCTTAAGTAATCTCGTTGGCAGATGGCGATCCTTGGCGATGCTCGTCGCTAGGAGCAGCAAGAATGTCACTTGTTCCACCGGGCTGGTTCCTTGAGTGCAGTGTGGCATTCAGTCAGAATCAGGATTCGCCCCCTTGAGGCGTGGAAACTTTAAGACACTCGGGGCGGCGCTGATTCCTGAAGCCTCATTTGTGGCAACTCTCCACCGTACTAGGTTAACATGACGGGATGTTTGAGAAATCGCAAAAGCAGACAGGATCCTCGTGATCCTCCGGGAGCCCTTCGTCATAATCGCCCCGATCATTATTGTACTTAGTATTTACGTATGGAGTGACAGCTCTAGCGGTAGATGAGGATGATCACCATCTACCTATCCTCCGAAACCTAGTTACGTATGTATCCAGATAGTAGATACCTCTCGTCGGTTCAGTTGAGCCTGGGGGTCCGGAGCCGCTTTTTAGTGGAGGTAGGCACTAGGGGCAATTTTGGTTCTCAGCTTTGTTGCTAATTTGCTGTCGAACCAAAGGGCTTACACTAATAATGAAATAAATAAATAATGAACATTAAAGGATCCTGGTACGCGTGAAAAGACCCGTGGGATGGTCAACCGAACTTCGGGCGAACTTGCGAAGAGGGAGACAGACTTGAACGCCTCGGCAGCCCCGCCGACTAATACACTGGTTTTCCTCATCAAGATTGGAGCTAGAGATCATGGACATCGAGAATAGTTGAAGTAAGTATAGCAATATTGGTCTCTCAGAGTCACTACTACTGTCAAGCTCCAAATTATTTCATGTTCTACTACTCCGTACTCGAGTACCTTTTCCAGGGACCCGTTCGGTGGCGCCCGGCCACGAATTTCGACGGGAACCATCAACTAGTGAGTACTACAGGTACTTCCTAGTAGTACTTAAATGAGTGTATCTTTGTACTGTACGGAACACGTACTGGCCAATACAGGACTGGTTCCTGCCCGAAGACCCCCCCAAACCGCCACGCACTCCCAAAGTCCCCGGCGGCTGCTCAAGAAGGAAAGCCCGCGCAGTGCAGTGGAGGAACCGACAATCGGACGACTAACGGGGAGCAGAGGGTCAGGGAGCTTAGAAGGCAGTTTGTGTGTATACTGGATGATAGATGGTTATTATTACTTTTTCCCATTATTATCATTATTATTTGTTGTTTTTCATAGCAGTCTTGCTGTTTCGACTAATTATCTGGCAAAAGTAAATCGCCTCCGTACCTTTGACCATCTTACAAATAGTAATAATAAAATACTCCGTACGAGTTACCGACAAACATCACATTTGATTCAATTCCACCCCTACTATAGTACTCTTCCACGATTTACAAACATTTGTTAGCAACTGATTCAGGAGGAACACCTTTCGCCTCCCTGACGTCTTGCTTAGATATCGCTTCCTCCTACCTTACGCATTCTCACTACTGTAGACCGGCACTGCGACTGGTTCTTCGGACTGGTGGATAGTTAAGGTACAGCCAGCCGCCGTTTTCAGTCCTTTTACCACGAAAGCCAATCTTCACACCAACCACACTATTTACAGGTCCCTTAATATCCAGAACGTAAAGGGAAACGCATCAGGCACGGGACATTTGAGTCGATCGCACGCTGCACTGAAAAGCCAGCTCAAATCGCAGCGTCATTTCAACGGCATTCCTTGAATTGCTTTGTTCCAAGCATCTATCGGAATCGTTCAAGTTCCAACTTTCGCTAAAACCGAGTTCCACCCCTCCTCCAATTCAGTTCTTTCAAGCTTTCTTTCCCCTTCCCCTGGATCACTCCAAACACTTCTCTCTCTATTTTCTCCCTCGCTCTTTTCTTTTCTCCTCTACTATCCCACCTACCTCCGTCTACTTGGCTCTTTTCGGCTTCTTCCCTTATTTCCGACTTCTCTACGTTTTGTTCGGCCTGCCCTGAGAACCAACTCAGGGACACCTTTCCGAGCGCCCACGACAGCTACCTCCAGCGAAACGCAGATTCTTCATCTGAGGTGGTCGCTAGAGGTAGTCTCAACCAACAGTGATAATTTTTCCGCATCTCGCAAATTATTATTGGCCCTGCTGCATTAGGCACCTCGTCTGCTACCGTCAACCATAGAACCTACAAACTCAACCACAACCGTCGCCCCTTCTTATAATATGGCATCGACGTCAGAACCCCACGGCTCTTCTCCAGTTCCGACTTTGCCTCAACCGAATGATAACAATCGTGCACATATGTCCTCCGTCTCATCCTCCTCGTCCATCTCCGACGCGGAGACTGAACGAAGGGGCCGCTCTGAACGTCCGCGGATGGCTAGTCGAAAACCAAGCGCCTCAATACTAGTTCCACGCGATCATCCCGAAATTGAGATTGAAGAAGAAGAATTCCCTCCTGACGACGCACGAGCCATGAGCCCCCGGCGTAACTCCGCAGACCTCGAGCGACTGGGCAAGGAGGCCAGACAGACTCTCCAGGAGTAAGTATTGTTCTACGCGCCCTGTCTTTCTCCATCTTTTTAACCCCTCCTTTTTTTTATCTCCAGGCAAGCGAAGGCGCTCCAGTCATCGCTCCAGGCTTTAGCGGAACGCATTGAAGCAGTGAAATCAGATCACGACAAACTTGAGAACGAGAACAGATTCCTTCAGGACTACATTGGAGGATTAACGCGGAATATGAAGAGTGAAATGTCCAGATCCAGCACCAAAGTCAAGAAGTCGCACAAATAGACGAGTGCGACACAGCCACTATCAGTCTCGGAAGATTCAGAAATTTCTCACACATGAAACAGCGGGACCCTGAATCATTTTCCTGAGATACCTTCCACCTTATTTTCTCAATTCGTCGTCGCATCGTCAAACAATATACGACCGGGATTGCGCCCTTTCGACTTGACGCCTGGCGGAACTTTGAGAAATGAAGTTTTCGACCGTCGCTTTGGCTTGCGGGAGAGGGTCAACTTCCAGGATAATGACACTCCTGTTTCTCTCCTCTGCTCAAAGAAGGCAACATTTGTTTCCGTGTATGCCGCAACTTCGCAACCATTAGTTTTTCCGTGGTTACGGGTTTCGCTCGCCAGCCACGTTCACACGACGCTCTGTTTTTTTTCATTCGCATCTTACCACGTATTTTTCTCCGATCGACTACCGTATCGAGGGCCGTGACATGACATGCTTGTTCTGTGTTGGCCGCTGAGGTCTGATTACCGGTCTTGGCGCCGATGCATGAAGACGGACGCTGACCAATCTCTTATTGGCATGGCGGGCAATGTGACACGGTCGTTCAGATGATTTGGGTTTCGACTGTTCATATTGACCGTTCTTCTTCCCCGAACCTCGCATTTCTCCGATTTGTCTTTTTTACATACGGGCGGCATGGTGTATTATTGTGGCATAGCACGCTCGGCGTTAGGACAGTTGTTTTTTATTGGGATCGCTCTGTTATTTCGTTTTCTAGACTCGTCTGATATCGTTAACCGTTACCGGGGGTGTATTTGTCTTCTCGAGGTCTTGTTGTTTTGCAAGCCAGCAGCGGCAAATCGCAAATCCAAAAGGGTGGGAAAGCATTTTCATGGAGCAGCTTACTCTTCATACTGTTTCTTCTTTCCTTTCTCTTCTCTGCTCTTCTCTTCTCTTCTCTTTTCTTTTCTTTTCTTCTGCCATTTCTACCACGTCCCGACTAACTTCGTGTCACCGCCATCATGTATATTGGAAATCGTCCTGGTCTGACGATTCGGGTTGACATCAACATTCATTTGGGCTCTGAAGACATTTGCTTTATCATACCCCAAAGCAAGCGGTTATTATCATATTTCTATTTCTATTTTTATTTTTAGTTACTTTTACCTGAAAAATCAATGAAAAAAATTGAATAAATATCTCATATCTATTCCGCAGTAGCCGGTAGCCAGTAGCTAGCACAGGGACCAACTCCCATGTAAGCAGTAAAGGACTTTCAATGCGTCCAGTGATTCTTTCCTGGTTGAATTTTGCAACTTCAGCGCCGCCGCTACAATAATATCTCCGTTTAATCGTACTAAGGTACTACTGTACTAGTTACACCCCGCCCTTTTGCAGAATAGCGTCAACCTATCGTAGGCCCAGTACCTACCTAGTACCTACTCTATCTCTCCTGCTGTCTTGAAACATCTGCTGCACCTCTATAATATCGGTACCTTATCTCTCAAAGCCGGCAAGACCGCTATTACCCCTACATCATATCATCTACCTACCCACCCAGGGTACAAAGCAGATGCTAACTTGGTTTCAGCAGCGTGCCGTCTACAGCCCAACTTACCCCCACTCCCCCCTCTCCTCTCAGAGCTCAGCTAACTGCCTTCCAACAGGTAAAAGCGTCAAGCTTGATCCGCAAACGAAGAACCCCCTCACACGGCACTATTGAGCAATTCACGCCCTTTCAGCTTGGGCTTGCAGCGCCACAGGCGTCGAGTATATACATACTCCTTATCGAAGATGGATTGTTCTGACGAGTTGCTGGATGCACCGCTCACAGAGACAAAAGAGTATGCAGGGAACAAAACAGGCCTAGGCCTGGGCTTATATCCCATCGAATGCTTCCGTACCGGCAGGAATCACAAAGAGTCAGCGAGAGTGGGAAAGATCTGGGGCTGGTGGAAGCTCGAGTGGGAGGCCGTGATAGGGGATACTGATCTGGCCGAGACATCGGAGTCTTATTCCAATAACTCCTGTGGACGATTGGCGAGGTCAATGATATAAATCGGCCGCTTTGAAAAGAGTCTATTTCAGGGCGCCGAATTTGACCAGTGTCTAGGTACGGGTCTGTTTCCTTACCCCTATTCCATCCATCCCAGCAAGAACATCCAGGCATACTGATTCGTTTCTGCCCTGGCCGTCTACAATAGTATCTCTTTGGGGCTGCCAGATTTCCCCAACTGGAACTTCCGAACAGAGCAAAGCAAAGTCTCGGGTAAACACTGACCGCGGCAGTACTTACGAGACCATCCGAGAAACGCACACTTCAAAAACACCAACTCCATCATTACCCTGCCTTGGGCCGAATAATCAGAGCCCCAGCAGCTCAAGAGCACCACGCCCTTGTGCGGTTCCTCAAAACCGCCGTCCCGAACGGATAGGCCACTCAACAGGAGTCGTCCTCAGCGGGACTTCGCCGGGGGGTATATTTCCGATGGGCTAAACGCACCTGTCAGCTCTCCAACGACCCAAGAATGACTTCGCATTATTATCCCCTCAGTCAGAAACATACGGTCGTCTTATAGGACCTCGCAGGGACGATGGGTGAAATGCCGTGCTCCCCTGGTCCCAGAAAGAACCGCACATATAACGAGGTCTCGTGTGGGCTTTCGGACATACCCAGAACGACAGCGATATCACGCCCAACGACCGTACGTATCTATCTATTGGCTATACCTACCTCGCCTCCGAATCATCACGCCTTTCCAAACTAGCCTTCTACAACAACCTGCCAACCAAGTCCCTTGAAAACACACTTCAACATCCAGACTAAGCCGGACGGCCAGGTTTATCACCAGGTTACCACGGTATACAAATCTTTGCATCTCAATCGCCGCGACCTCCACCATCCCCCCTTATATCTCTAAGCCACGCCGTCCATCCAACCCGCCCACGTCTGATCCATATCTTCCACAACCCCATAACAAAACCAACACCCTAACCCACTCCCATCAACCGCAGACAAACCCGCGGAAACCCGGCTCTATTAGACCACATCCCCGCCTGCAATCTGACATTGAAGACCGATGGCCCCGCCTACTGGTTGTTCTACGAACCCTTATTTAGTGTGGATCGGATTGCATCTACGCCGCTGAAGGCAGATTCCGTATCCGGAGCGCGCGCCGAGGAAATTGCGCGCAGGCCAGTCTCTAGATAAAAACGCTTACCAGCAGCGGAGGTAGTAGGGACCTCGTAGAGAAGCTGACTATAGGTCTTGGGTGAAGTGAAAGATAGAAGTATGAAATCGGGAAGAAGCTGAAATGACTTAGGCAGATACATACCTAAGTCTACCTGATACCCTTACGCATAGCACCTAATAATGCAGTAAGTACTGGAATGTTCCGGCTCCAGCTCGGGTTCCAGAGCTCAGTTGCACACCAGCTATACCATAGTAGTACTAGTAGGGGGAAATAAACAAACAAATAAAAAAATAATTTGAGCAAGTCGTGGATATCTGTGGGGTGGTAGATAGATACCAGCGGGCTTGTTATTATGGAAAACCATTGGATCCATCAGTGAATATATAACACACTTCCTCCAGGACAGAAAATTGCAAAGGCTGAAAAAGAAGCCAGGGCAGCCAGCCAAGCTGGGCAAAGAGAATACTGTAAATATTGCACTTAGCGTGAGGCTTGGTTGGGGAAGGCTGTGCTGGTGCAAGCCGCATACGTCACTTGTGTTCCTTTTTTCCTCCCGTCTCTCTACTTTGTTTGTTGTTTGACTTAGGACGTGTGATAGAGAGGTACACTACAGTAGCAGTCAAAGATAGCTGTTTTAAGATCTTGATGCGGGTACACTGTCGGGTGAGGATTGAAGTCTTCCAATTGGGTCTGATTATGAGCGGAACTTGTATAGGTTGCTGAAGTGTCAATGTAGTATGCATATGTGAAACCTACTGATTGATGCTCCAAGTAGGCCTGAGTTATTCGGCTGGTTGACTCGCAACCTGAGAAAAAGCCGTACACAGATAGGATGGATTATTAAACTACTAGTTCTGGAACAGATTTGAATTATAACTTTCTTTGAAGCCACTGCCGGAAATGAGATCTAAACTCGAGTTAAGGCGACAACAAACGCCCGTGGCACAAAAGAGGTACCAAGACAAATTTCATGACATGTCAAGGCTTTGGGATGGAAATTATCCGACTGGGGGTAGGTGCGGTAAGGGAAAGGTATTCCTTGCGGGGGTCGAGGTGATAGGCAAAATGTAAATTAAAAAGAGACCAACGAATATATGAATCGACGTGCCACGGAGACAGGGCCTGGGATTACTGGCCGAATCTGCGTGTTCGAAAGAAGCCTGAGCGCCAAAGAGGAGGTGGAAGCAAAAAGAGTATCGCATACTGTCACTTTCCCAAAAGTCCGAAGTCGGGGGAGACCCGAAAGAAACTCTTTGGGATGTGCTTCTGCACCTCCTTTCGTCCTAAGTCTCCCCATATGAACTCTCACTTCTTGCTTGCCGACAGCTCAGCTTGTTCTCCACAATTTGGCCTGCCTCCATGACGGACGCGAGTCCTCCATCTCTTCTTTACTCGGCGGGCTTCTCACCCTCGGCAGGGGCTTCCTCCTTCTTTTCAGCGGGGGCGTTCTCAGCAGCGGGCTCGGCCTCAGAAGAGGTCCAGAGGGTCTAAATCACGTCAGTATAGTTACTACGAGTTTGATCCTGAGATATTTCTTACCAGGTTATCCCTAAGGAGCTGCATAATGAGGGTCGAGTCCTTGTAGCTCTCTTCACTAAGGGTGTCGAGCTCTGCGATGGTTGTATCAGTACTTGCGCCCCAGTTCGATTATCCGCGTGCAACGTACCGGCAATAGCATCATCGAAGGCAAGCTTGGCGAGGTGGCAAGCCTGGTCGGGGGAGTTAAGGATCTCGTAGTAGAAGACCGAGAAGTTAAGAGCCAGGCCGAGGCGGATAGGGTGGGTGGGGGCAAGGTCGGTTTGAGCGACCTCAGTGGCGGCCTTGTAAGCCTCAAGGGAAGCATCGGCAGCAGACTTGCGGCGGTCGCCGACAGCGAATTCGGCAAGGTAACGGTGGTAGTCACCCTTCCTGTTCAAGACGAAACAATGCCATTAGCACATTATTCACGGTCGCAGAACGCGGAATGACACAGAAGACTTACATCTTGTGGTAGAAGACCTTAGACTCGCCGCTCTGGGCAGAGGGGATCAAGTGCTTGTCAAGAACTTCCAGAATGTCGTCGCAGATCTTGGCGAGTTCGGCCTCAATCTTCTGGCGGTACTCCTTGATAAGAGTAACCTGAGACTCGTTGCCCTTGGACTCCTCTTTTTGCTCAATTGAGGTGACGATTCTCCAGGACGCACGGCGAGCGCCGATGACGTTCTTGTAGGCAACGGAGAGGAGATTCCGCTCTTCAACGGTGAGCTCTACATCGGAGGAGGCGACAACCTTCATGTTCTCGACCATTTCTAAGCGTATCCGTCAATATCGACATGAAAGCACGGTTCGAGGAGAAAGATGAACGAACCCTCGTAGCGCTCAGCCTGCTCGGCGAGCTTGGCGAGATAAACAGCATCTTCGTGACCCATTTTTGAAAATCTGCCACCAAGCAAAGAAGGACAACGTTAGCAACAGTCGGACTCAGTGGGTGTTTGATGGTTTCGTCTTAAGGACTTGTGTACTGTGGTTCTTCAAAAAACAACGTGGGGGACAGAAATAAAATCAGAGTTCGAGGCAAGAACAGGGGAAAATAAGGAGAGATGGCAGGTAATTGATGTATAAGCCATGTGAGGGGCAGAATGCGGCTGCTATCACGGGGCAGGGAATAGTGAGGCTGTGAAGCAAAGGCTCCCCTGGTCTGCGCACTAGGGATTCCCATCACACGCATGATAGCAAGACACCCCCGGCTTTTGACGACAGACCATATCTTCCAGACGGATGAATATAATCATATCTTCAAGCGAAATCGAGAATGTCGCTGGGTGTATACTGAGTATCTAGTTCTTGTGATGGTCCTCCGTTCGGCGTGTTGGGAGGGAACAGCCGTCGCAGTTGGGGCAAGTCCCATGTAGACGGGGGGGATTCGTTAGAACGCCAAATCACCCCAATTCGACCCGTAACCACATATGTTCGCAGACCGGGCAGCCTTGAACTCGGCCAGACCAACGATTCCAGCACTCTCCCAGCGGGAAACTTGTAGTAACAGCCTGTATTGGGAGCGGGCTTGAAGCGGAGGACAAGGGCGAGGGAGGGGAAGACGGTGGAAGGAGACAGAAAGGGAACAACACTCACCTTAGGTGATGGACAGGAGGACAATAAGGCGGTGTTGTTTTGCGAAGAAGATTGAATGGTGGTGGTAGTAGGAATGAGTAGAATGAGGGAGAGATGAAGTCTTGAGAGAGTGATGGAGATTATGGGAAAAAAGCGAAGGGGGAAAGATGGAATGAAGACTAGAACGGAGTCGCAGACAAAAGGAGGAGAACGGAGTCGAAGAGGGGGAGACGAAGAAGTGGGAGGGGATCTGCCTCACTGTTTAAAGAGCCACCCAGTATAACTTAACTATTTCCTAGTGTGTTTGAACTAGAGCCTTTATTATATTTATCATAATAATAACAATAGTGTTTTTTTTTATGATATTTCTGATACCCACTCAAATTCTCCCATCCAACTTTTGCTGGATGTGAAAAACAGCTGAGATTCCCGTCCTCCTCTGCGCTCCCCTTCCAGCCTGGATGGATCGTTTGTGTGGTTCAGCAACAGTGGGCCACCTCCAGCGTCATCCCTATTTCACTCCGCCAATCGTCCAGCACCCGCATTATTATTGAATGAGCCTCGCAGCTAGTGTCTCTAGTTCCTGTATTCCTGTATAGGGGACATGGAGACGAGAGCTATATTTACTTGCCAGGGAACAAGAATAATAGCCGTCTATCTTCCTAAGGTATCCACGGGTCAGTGGGCATATGACGAGTAAGCTTTGGAGGTTCGAGGTCTTCAAGTTGAAATCCAACTGCAGGATCTTGTATCCTGGATACACAGTGATCCGTAGCCGCCGGGCCCATGTCTACTCCCCGTTCTTCCTCCTTTTGATGTCTCCTCGTCGTTCTGAGCTCAAGTCACAGATAAAAATAGACCTCAAGGACCTGTGATAACTTCCTCTCTACATAAACCATATTAGAACAATCAAGGTTGATCACATCCGTTCCTCTCTTTCCGCACCCTTTCCGCCGTAATCTACGTATCGCAATCTATTGTAATTCTGTAACAAAACCGTAGCTCACATGACCATGGCCTCGAGTGCACTAGCCTGCATGGCTCCAGCTGATTCATCCCGCGTCACATGATTCGGACAGTCTGCTGATATCGTCATAGGCAATGACACCGTATGATTCGCAGGGCCTTGAGCTGCCAGATTCTCCAGGCAACGAATAAAGTACCTTGCCTTGTCGCTCGACATCAGCTCACCCCTCCTCTTCCACCACCCCTCCTCTTCCACATCTTCCTATCCATTCATCTTCCTTGTTTCCATCATCATCAAACCTAAAGGTACTCTCTTTGTTCTACCTTCTACCCGACATATACATCTCTCGCAATGCTCCGTCATTCCATCGCTCGTCCTCTCAACCGCGCCGTCCTAACCCGTTCCTTCTCCGCGATTGCTCCCAGAATGGCTGGTGAAACCGGTGGTACTCGTCCTGGCGGTTCTCAAGCTAGGTATGTTTAAGAATTACTTTGACTTTGCTATTGCTGCGAGGCCTCGATCGAAGGTCATCGACTGCAATTTCCGTACCAGGTTCTTGTCCGATCTTGCGCACAAGACATGATGTCATCTCCACTTCCGGTCGGGATATGCAATAGTCAAGACAGTCACTAACAGGACTTTGCCAATTATAGCGACCAATTTCAGAAGCGCGAGGCTGCTCAAGAAAACCTCTACATTCACCAAAAAGAGCAGGAGAAGTGAGCCGTCCTGCCTTCTGCAATGTCGGCGATACGAATGTTTCACTAACCGCTGTTCTAGACTCCTCGCTCTCCGGAAGAAGATCGAAGAGCAGCGCAAGCATCTTAATGAACTCGACAAGCATCTGTACGATCCCAATACACTCGGTAGCTGTGGGTAGGTTGCGTTGGATGTGTCTGGCTAACGGTTGTCGTATTTAGTGATGAGTTCACCAAGGGAGACAAGAAATAGAGTATAGGTATTCTCAGGAATTCCGCGCCTCGCTTATCATCGCATCCTCTACCTAGCGCCACCGTGAATATGCCTCCGAGATCGTCGATGTATTCTACTTAATTGACACCCACTTCAAATCTACGATACTTCTGCGAGATGTTCCGCATAGAGGAATGTTTCATATCATTAGGCCGAGCCGAAGATTCCCAATCGTAGCCTTGCACGGAAATGAACAAAGCACCGATAAATAGTAAACATCTCAAGCTATAGTACCAAGTATAAACCGTCCATTGTGGAAACTACCGTCCTGAGACCGTCCTATTTTTCATTAAGACTCACGCAATTATCCTTTCACCGACGCCCCATGTAAGAGCGATAAAAGTCGTCCGCCGCAGTTCCATTACCCATTCCCGACATATTAAATCCCTGTCCAAAACGTGCCGACATTGCCTGTCCAGCTTTCTGTGCCGTAGCAACCTTGGTCTGCAACTCAGTGGTGCCTTGGTCGATGGTCTGTAGTTGGGAGAGATGCGAATTGAGGATGCGAACGATTTGAGAGATCTAGAATCCACAGTAAGTAATGGTAGTTTCAAGGGAGAGTTTTGCTGTAGACCCACAGGTTCGTCAGCCTTGTTCGTTTTACTGAGCGTTGCCGAGGCATTGTTCACTTCCTCAATCATGCTGGAGAGGTCCTTGCCCATTTCATCCAGACGTTCGGAGAGCTTTTCAGCCAATTTATAGCTGTTACAGGCGTACGTTAGTTCACCGAAGGAAGAGAGGAAAGAAAGGAGAGGCTACGTACGTTCGTTCGCGTTCCTGATCAGGGCCCTGTAGACCCTCTCCAGGTCCGACCTGCTTAGACATCATCTCATCGACTTCGCGCTCGTAGCGATCGAGCCATGAGCTCAGCTCATCTTGCTGCCCTTCAACGGATGCGAGCTGGCGCTCCACCTCCTGGGTAGCACGCTCGGCGTCCACGGTGCTGCCGTATAGTTTCTGAACCTTGGTGCCATTTTCCACTAGCATTCTATCCCATTCGGCAACTTTCTCAGCTTGCTCGCGGAACTCTTTCTGGTACTTGGTCAAGTCGGTCGCCCATCGAGTGATAATCTCATCCATCGTCTTATTCTTTAGACGTGACTGAGCGGGCGGAGTTGGACCAGCGGTCGAGGCACCAAGAGCGGAGGCTCCTGTTGCTGTAGTAGCGCCTGTGCCGGCAGTTGTGGTTGTGCCAGAAGTTGCGGTAGCCCCAGTCGTCGTAGTCAGAGATGGAGTGGCGCCGGTACCGGTTGTCGTAGTGCCAGTAGTTGCGCCCGGAGTTTGTGTGGTAGATGTTGCAGTCTCGGCAGGTTTGCTAAATAAACTTGATGCTGCGGCAGGCTGTGAGGTCGAGGTTTCAGTTGGTTTCGAGGTGCCTAGACCCGCAAACAAGCCTCCAGAAGGAGCAGCTGCGGGGGTCGAGGAAGGCGTAGCAGACGTAGGCGCGCCACCAAGAGAGAAAGCTGGCTTCTGAGGGGTCGCAGAAGAAGTGGTGGTCTGAGAGTCTTTGTTACCGCTAAGAGATGGAAACGCAGGCTTCGTCGCTGTGTCGGTGCCAGATGACGGAGTTCCGAAGAGTGATGAAGATTGTGTACCAGCGGCAGGGGCGCTTCCGAATATCGACTTGGGGGCATTGTCCGCCGTTGTTGTAGGAGCCGTCGATTCCGCCGGCTTGCTTGCACCAAGGTTGCCAAACAAGCTACCACCAGTGGCGGAGGAAGATGGAGTGCTTCCAGAAGCGGGCTGCTGCGTAGTCGGTTTGAAAATACTGCTGCCCGTCGATTGCGCAGTCCCTCCGAAGATCGATGATGTCGTGTTGGCTGCTGGAGTAGCCGCCTCGGTTCCCGAAGGAGTTGCGAAGAGGCTGCCCGTGCTCGATTTCTGGCCAAAAATGGATTGTCCCTGGGCAGGAGCACTTCCCTGTGGTGGATTACCGGCAGGAGTTGTGGAAGGCTGACTGCCGAAGATGCTAGTACCAGACTGCGCGGGAGTTGCTGTGGCGTTTCCGAAGAGATTGCTCGTAGGCTTGCTGGAGCCACCAAATATCCCGCTGGTAGCGGCCGGGCCTGATGAAGGAGTCTCCGCTGGCTTGTTGGGAGTTTGTGAGGCGGTACCAAACGGAGATGGTGATTGCGCACCAGAAGTCGCAGTAGTACCAAAGCTAAATGTAGGAGCACTAGTTCCGGAGCCTGCACCGGCACCGAAAAGGGAGGAGCCTTGACTCGGGGCAGAGCTGGTAGTTCCAAAGATCGACGGCGTCGAACTTCCAGTTGTGCTTGCGCCTACATTCCCAAAGATACCACCACCTGACCCAGAATTCGACGTAGCGCCAGCTGATCCGAAAATACTGCCAGTGGAAGCCCCAGAAGAGGCCGGGGCTTTGAAGTTGAACATGGTGTAGGTAAGGTAGGAACAACGGGAATCGCCAAGGGCAGCCCTTAAGTCACCAACTGAATGTCAGTGGGGTTTTGTCAACGTAAATCGCAAAGTGAGAGCGCGATAAAGCTTACTGCGCCCAAAGATGAGAAAGGCCTTGGTTATTCGGCGAGAACCTGCGAGGCACAGGAAGCAGAGTCAACAACAGCAAATAATCACCCAGGACAACTTGACGGCCGTGAATTTGTCGCGGTACGGCAACCAATCATGTGGCACCGCGCTTATCCCGTCAAAGGGTACCTAGGCTGGCTAGACACCTCAGGCAGACTAATTAGCGAAAGCCTCAGGCGCCCAGGCCCCCGCGTGAAGGGCTCGACTTCGTCATCAGACGATCTGGATCCCTCTTAGACCTCTCCGCTTTCTCTGGGCTCGTTTCAATTAAGTGCATGTTCTTGTTCCTCATCCTTGCTCGGCTCGGAGGCGTCATCTCCCCATCTATATGAGCTTGTTTTGAGGCTTAGAGCCGAACTTTTTACCTGATGTCGGAACGCCACTCTCCGCAGTCACCGTACTTGGAGCCCCCGAGGCAGGGCGTGGAGCTTGAGGACCCAGGGGCCCCTGACTATGGTAAGACGGCAGCCCCATCCTGCTTGACTATCATGTCTACTGACGATTTGAAACCTCATAGGCTCAAACAGCGACGAGGAACATTTCTCAGACGCCAGCGAGGGCAACTCGCGTTCCCATTCTCGCCCAGCATCTCGTGCGTCCCCAGTACCCCGGACCCGGGTCGAGAAAGTGGACGATACCCCATCACACGGCGACGTCCCAGGAACTAGCGCCTATGAGAAGAGGGAACAGGATGCTGTCCCTGATGAGGTTGAGGTGCTCTCACGCAGCAGAAGTTCCTCCGCTGCGGGGCAACGACGCCGGTCGGTAAGTCCGGGGGGCACACGTATTCCCCGGACTGTGGTCGAAAAGGTTGACCCCGGTCAACCAAGCTACGGCGATGTCCCTGGAACTGAGGCATACGAAAAGCGAAAAGCGGATGCTGTCCCAGACATGGTCACGCGGGCCTCTGAGTCTACGAGCCGATCAGCATCTCCCACCAAGTCGGGTGCGAATACACCTGTTCCAGAGACGCTACTGTCCGAAGTAGATCCATTACAGGACGATGCATCGTCATCGCCCCGTGTCCATGCTCACCGAAGACGCCCGAGCGATGCTTTGCCCGACGCAAAAGAGACCGTATCTGATTCTCCCGGTAAGCATAGCCAGTTCTTTTCTCCGGCTCGAAAAAACTCAGGGACGATTGACCAATTCAGATCTGCCTTCATTATCAAATAGCCCCACGCATCCGACTCACGTTCGACGGAAATCAACATTAGAAGGAGACGACCCCGCCCAATTCGGAGGTGGTGACGATTTCGACGATTTTGAAGAAGGCCAGGATGACGACTTCGGGGACTTTGACGACGCATTCCAAGAGCCAGACGAGGGTCTGGCTGAAGCCGACCCTATTCCTGTACAGCCCTCACAGCCTGTGACGCCTCCCTTCGTCGTGAGTTACCCTTCTCCAGTGAACTATGCCGACGCGCAGCAGCTGCTAATGGTTCATACCCGTACAGCCTCCTCTGATAGACTTCGATACTATTCAATCCTTCCCAGACCTACTTGCGGCTCTAGACGAACCACTTGATCGACTGTTTCCCACATCCAAAGATGCACTCGCCAACCCACCCGAAATAGAACCCATCTCAAACTCCTCTGCCATCTTCAGCACAGACCGATCCCTCTCACTCTGGTCTCAATTGGTCGCTCCACCTCCACTGCAGCCTCAAAACTGGGTCAAGTCTCGAATCCGTCGTCTTTTCCTTGTGTCCCTGGGTGTGCCTGTAGACTTAGATGAAATTCTACCAGCCTCCAAGCAAAATAAACTCGTCCTACCATCGATCAACATCGGTGGTCCTGCCTCAGGCTCGGTGTCCCGGTCCCAGAGCCTCGCCAGAGGCTCACAGAGTGGGCCAAACAGCCCACGCACATCCAGCACGGCAGCACGGCATCGCTCATCCCGCCGGCGAGAGCCCTCCCCCTCACCAGACCTGGACCTCACGTCCGTGCGACGACTCTGCGCAACCACGGACGCCGCTTTGGACGGGCTGACAGACCCAGAACTCCAGTCCCACGTCAAGCAGTTAGAACAGCTGACACTACGCGCCTCCTCCGTCCTCGAATACTGGCTCAAACGCCGAGACGGGCTTGTCAGCGAGAAGGAGGCCTTCGAGGGCGTGATCGAGAACCTCGTGAATCACGCCCGCAGAGTAAGGAAAAAAAAAAAAAAAAAAGAAGAAGAAAAAAAAAGAAAAAGAGAAATAAAAAAAGTCTTACGTCTACGAGACTGAATAATCATCCTTCATGTCCCATAGATAACACCTTATTATGTACCTATTATTTAATATCACTCGGGGCCCTATTCCGGCGCGAACCCGTCTTTACCTCACTTTTCTCCTTTTGACCAGAGATGCAGAAGTAGCAACGAAGTCTCAGCTGAACAGGGACTAACTTTCTCGGGCTCCAATGATCAAAGCATACCTGCCTCATAATATTTGTATGATACCCGCTGTTGATTTCATCTTATTCCCCCATGCTCTCGTTAATGCATTACATCTTAATCTTGCCTGGAACCAGCAAAACGTAGGTCCACTACGGTATATATATCCGCATTCATATTGCCACGCCTCGAATCACTACCGAACCTTTTTTACGCTCTCATTGATGGGGAAAAGAAAAAAAAAAAACCCTCCGAGATTATGCATATAAGGTGGGAAAAGCAGTATCATCCATCATAAGACCAGGTACGTTGGCTCTCTTATTTACTTATGGTAAATCTTTAAGGGAATATGGAAATCTGTACTCCATACATACAACATCACGGCAGGCTTCCATGAGGAAGTACAACAGTCGCCATTCAAGTTGCTTTTCCCCCCTCTTTTTTTCTCTTCTAATCTTGGCTACCTCCAAGGGGCTAAAATGCAAGGAAAGGCCACGCATGGAGCGGGGCAAAATAAAAAAAAAAAAAAAAA
>MU628516.1:10200-88463 GCA_025688805.1 Aspergillus egyptiacus | reverse complement strand
ATCCCAATTGAGCGCTTCTTTCCCCTCGTGAGGGGTAAGCTCTACCTAGTGCGGGGTCAGGTATTCCGCCCCTCATTTCCAAACTCATTCCAATATTACTACGGAGTAGGTACAATCTCAAGACGGACAAGATGCCGCCGACCTTATGAGGGACCAAGTGAGTGCGGAGGTGGATGTGCAATCTGAAATTATGGACATGGTACACCAACACTGCAGATGGCACGATACGTTTACAACCTACAGGTTGCGTAAAGCTTGAGTGCATCAGAGTGATGATCATCAGGAGCAAGAAGCGACAAGTTATGATTAGTCTTTAGCAGGTACTACGCTTTAGATCTGCGAGCAGAAATGCCTCAGTTGGGTTGGGATACCCATGGGTACTACCTCGTGGGTGCGCATTCGAAAAGCACCAGTATCCCAATGACGCTAGCTGAGGGGGCACCTCATGGAGTCACGTTAGGTGGAATCAAGGCACGCGAAGCTGCTCTGTCATAATTTACCTATAATTAAAAGAGACCAGGCCGTTCGAAACCGCGTTCCGGATATCAACACCGAGTCTACGCCGTATTTCTGCCGAGCGGCCGTCTCGCGCGAGGAGTAAGGACGCCTCACTCCTCCGTATGCGTATCCTGAATCTCCCTTCATGAGGGGAAGAAACCCCAGTGCGAAATCGGGGTGTATCCACCACTACTCCTCATAGAACTGGGCTCACTACCAGGTATGGATTATCGATGGAACATCCAGCCGAACCAGCCGGTGCTTGCAATGGCAACTCGACAGTCCCGTCAGCTTACCCCAACTTTCGTTCAATTCGCGAACTGCGAACAATCGCACGAGGGACTTTGCGCCCGCGATACAATTGCCGAGAGAAGAGGGCCGCACTTTCTTTTTTTTTTTTTTTTTCCCGGAGTATTCTGTACAATGATAAAATCTAATATACAAAGATCTATACGTGGAGGCAAGGAAGTCCCGGCTAAAATACAATATTGACCAGTTTCCCGCCTTTGACTACAATAACCCGTCTTCGTTTCTCCCAGTCGTTCTTCTCGCGCAACCAGATACGGCCTTCTTCGGTTTCCAGAATGCGGCTGATGATATAGTCTTGCTCCTCCAACTCGTTAGACCCGGTGGTTGTTGGTGACAATGCCCGCGGGATTGTGGTCGTGAAGCGCATTTTACCATTGATTTGAACCGCTACAACCTGCCCCCCTCGCGCCGATAGGATATCCGCCTGTTCCGTGGTTAACGGTGATTTCGGCCAGGGGCAATCGAAGAGTGCGGGGACATTGGGCTCAGAGTCTGCGCCGTCGCAAATGATGGATGAATGCAGGAGTTCCCAACATTCAGAAGATAGCGCCGGGGCTACAGGGGCCAGGAGACGGAGGAGAGAGGACACAGTGAGGTAGAGGACATGAGGGGTTGAGGGTGGAGAGGATGAGATTGAGTTGGTCAGCTTAGTCAAATCAGAGATGACCGTGTTGAGGCCGTAGGGATTCTTCTCGATACAGCTTGAGACGGAGTGGATCGCTCGATGGGCGGAAAGAATGGCTTCGGCATCATTATCACTCAAAACCTGTAACGGCTCCGAGAGACTCCCCGCTGGACCGGAACCCGCTAACACGTCGGCATATTTCAACTGGAAAGATGAGGAGTTTAGGTTGTGCTCTGCGTCAAGTACTAGCTTCCAAAGTCGGCTAAACCAGCGTTCAATGCCGACGATCTTTGTCTCATCCCATTCGAGTACCTCGCTGACAGGGGCTGAGAAAAGGACATGTGCGCGAGTGGCGTCAGCGCCATACTTCGAGACGCACGCGGTTGGGTCCACGCCATTATTTTTGCTCTTGGACATTTTCTCGAAAGATATATGTGGAGTGACATCTGTTCCCTTGATAAGAGGCTTGTCTGGATTGGAGAGATCAAGTTCGGAAGGGAGCAGGAATCGACCAGTGGACGGATCGGTGTACGTCCTGCCATGGACCATGCCTTGAGAAAGGAGAGTCTTGAACGGTTCCGCTGGCACGGTCGACCCACCAGTTCGAGCAATCTCGGGGAACAATTCGGACTTGGAAAGGAACTTGTAGATGAATCGAGCGTAAAGGAGATGCAGGATTGCATGTTCAACTCCGCCAACGTACACATCGACAGGTCGCGCCACTGAAGGAGAGAACGGCTCCTGCTTGTTTGCGGCGTCTAGGAAACGAAGGTAGTACCATGATGAGTCGACAAACGTGTCCATGGTGTCCGTGTCCCGCCTTGCTGGGCCTCCGCAGCTTGGGCACTTGGTAGATTTCCACTCTTCAAAGGACTCGAGTGGGCTTCCACGTTTCTCTTTTGATTCATCCTCCATTACCTCTGGGAGCTTGACGGGAAGGTCTTCGGCTGGGACCGGAACAGGACCGCAATCGTCACAGTGTATGATTGGAATTGGAGTGCCCCAGTAACGTTGCCGGCTGATCAGCCAATCTCTGAGCCTCCATTGCTCAATAAAGTCAGCGTAACCAGTTGCCTTCAGGTCGGTCGTAATCAGTCTCCCGGCTTCACGAGAATGAAGGCCTTGGTACTTTCCACAGCTTGTGGTTAGGAACCCTTCATTCGTGAAAGGCCTCGCCTCGTTGATGGGAATACTGCCGGCACTCGAATCGATACTGGATGCAGCCGAATGGCTTTCTTTAAGCACGACGGGTATGGATCTGGGGTTCGAATTCTCCTTAAAGAATAAAAAGTCCCTGGAGTCATGGCCCGGAACACCCATCACAGCACCTTCGCCATAATCACTGAGAACGTAAGGAGCTACGAACACGGGCAGCCGACGGGCGATATGGGGACTCTCCTTGTCAATGACGTGCAGAGGGTTTGTGACACTAACATTGGCTAGCCTGTAACCAGCTTTGGAATCATTTGGAAGCGTCGCTGCTTCGTCTAAGAATTTGCGCAATTCAGCGTCCTTCTTCGCGGCTTCCCGGACAACGGGATGGTTCAAAGCAAGAGCCACATACTCGACCCCGTAGAGTGTGTCTGGCCGAGTAGTGAAGACGGTTATATCAGAGTGTACGCCATAACTGCCCTCGACAACTAGAGGAAACTTGATCTTCGCGCCATAGGATTTGCCTAGCCAATTCCGCTGCATCGACAGCACTCTCTCGGGCCAGCCACCAGCGAGGGTGTCCAGGTCGTCTAGCAATTGCTCCTTAAACGCGGTGATACGGAAGAACCACTGCTTCAGCAGCCTCTTCTCAACTTTCGCTCCGGATCGCCAAGAGTACCCGTTGGAATCGACCTGTTCGTTTGCCAGAACCGTCTTCTCGACGGGATCGTAATTCACCATCGCTTCCGCTTGATACGCCAGGCCTTTTTCATACAGCATCAGGAATATCCGCTGCGTATGTTCGTAAAACTCCGGGGCACAAGTCGCGAGCTCCTATCATATCCGACACAACATCATTAGCGCATGATCTTCTTTGGACCATATCGGCATCTTTCTCCCACCAAGACATAATACGCACCCGATCCCAATCAAAGGAGGTGGAAATAGCCCGTAGCTGCTCCTTCATCCTGGCAATGTTGCTTGTCGTCCATTCCGCAGGGTCAATGCCCCTCTCAATCGCCGCATTTTCCGCCGGTAAACCGAACGCATCCCATCCCATCGGGTGTAAGACTTCGTGCCCGCGCATACGATAGAACCTCGCCAACACATCCGATATCGTATATACCCGCAAATGACCCATATGCAGCGTCCCAGACGGGTACGGGAACATCGAGAGAATATAGGACTTAGGTTTCTCGACCCCCGCCTTCTCACGGGTATTTTTCGCGCCAGCAGCATTGCGCATGGATTCGTCTTCCTGCCATTTCGCTTGCCACTTCTTGTCCAGGGCTTGCAGATCTAGCTTTCTGGATTTGGAGGTCGCTGCCCTACTGGCTAGACCACGGTAGGGGAATCCCGGAACTACCAGTTGCGGACGGAGCTGGTGCGTTTTTAATGCTCCGGGCGCAAAGCCGGCCCGGACAGAGCTCAATTGACGACGAAGGAGGACTTGCATGATGTGCGGTCATTCATAATGTTTCGAATCTTGAAAATCCGGTCATTGCGTATAAAAGAATAAATGACGAGTCTGGAGTGGGCCTTCAAACATCCGAGTGAGGTGCCGCGACCATGATGCAGTCCACGGTGCCCTGTTTTTAAGCTCACAGAAGCTTAGCCGGATCTAGTTTAGTGCAGAAGTGTCCAAGCTACCCAAGGTACTACTACACGGAAGCAGATAAGGTATTATTTTGTCCAAGAAGAATAATTGTCAGGGGTACTAAGAATACAATCTGAGTCAGGTATTGTTTTTATATTCATCCATTTAGCTGATTGCATGCTTGAATTGCGGGCTCCAAGCGGTAACCGAGGCTGCCGTCTGGTGTTTACCCAAGAGGTATGACGTATATATATCTGGCCTGCGTGGTTGCAGCCTCTTTATTTACCTTATTTGTACACGACTAAGACCCCCAGCGAAGGAAGAAGAAGAAGAAGAAGAAGTCTATAGACGTAAGATACTCCCATCATGATCTATGCCGCCCCTGAAATGATCCGACACCACCTTGCCTCCAAGGATGGTCTCTTCCACAATGCCCTCAACATGCTTGGGCTCGATACGTCCATACCAAATCCCCTTGCCGGCTAGCGGATGGGAAGCGGAGTTTTCATACTGCATGCCCTTTGGGATATATACGATCACATTCCCAGCATATTTGTGCCCACCGACATGACTGATGAGGCCGATATGGGCACGGCCCGGACTATCAAACTTGCCACCTTTTGGGCCAGCCAGCGTAGATATCCCCTTAGATCCTAAAACCTTCTGAAACTGCTCTTCCAAAATAGGCGCCAGCACCCCGCATCGCATATCACGGCCGCCGTGTCCGCATATTAGGATAACAGGCGAATGCTGTAAGTCCACCGCATCGGGAAACCTCGAGGCTAATCCGGGCTTCCGAAGTAAGTCGCTGTGTCGTGGTTCGGGAAGGGTCTCTGTAATCGGGCTGAGTGTGGTGGGAAGAAGGAATGCCTGTACAAAGGTCGATAAGTCGGCGCTTATTTTCGAGGCATCTCGGACATTGACAGGAATGGAAGGGAAGAATTTGAAACTAGGGAAAAGGAAAGCCGAAGCCACTGAGGTGGAAGACGCGGCCGAGGAGGGCGAGAGGGAAGAATTGGTGACCATGATGTTGTTGAAGGGCTACCAGACACAAGTAGACGTCAGTCAGCGCTTCAAAAGAGAACACAGTTGGTTGGGCGGATTTCAACCTACATCGGCATATGGTCCACCGCGGCCCATCAAAGCCTTCAAACCTCTGACAAGCCCCCCCCAGCTTTTACCTTTGCCGTCATCTTCAATGCGACTCGTCCAATCCCTTTGCCCTGTGCATATGACTATCTGTTGAGCATAGGCCGCCATTGTGCCGCCTAGAGGGTGATCATGGTCAAGTGGCAAGCCCTCAGGCATAGAGGGCGTCGAAGGACATGAGCATCTGGGTTCCGGGCATGTCTTGATTATAGGGAATGGCGGTGGGATCTCTAAAGGTACCCGTTGCCTTGATAGGCACCTGGAGCTTGATAGACATCGAATTGCGACACTGGTTCTCGTGGGCCGAACTGCGGATGATCGCCAGCCCGTTGGTCGCAGTCTCATTTCTCGGTCAAGGATCAGAAATATCGTGGTGTTTCAGGCTGTTTGGAAATAGAATCATGCACGGGGAAGATGTTTTATTTTACAAAGTTCTAGCTCAAATGTCGACCAAGAAAAACATGTTCTCCGGAGACTCCGAGGCCGGGCCGGAGATAAGAGGCGATACGATAAGACGGATAATCCCCTCGCATCTTGGAACCTCGATGCGGAGAAGCCCACCTACCACGGCATACCATGTCACAGTCCTGAGGCTAACATGGGTGAGAAGTGAGATTTCAGATTAGTTAATTTATGAGCGTTTATATAGCACACGATGTGTTTATGTAACGTTGCGCAACCAAGAAGCGCTATGTATTGAAGTTCATGCGACTGTCGAGCAAGATGACGAGCATTCAAATAAGACATAATTCTAAGTTATAGACGACTCCTTTCTATTGGGCTGTTCCTGTGAAATCCGCCAAACCATGGAGAGAATCTGTCAGCGGCCATAAACAGCAATAGAAGCCGAACGCCCCAAGAACGAGAAGGGTGTAATAGGCGATGCTCCACCCCACACTGAGCTGGCCATACGAGTACTCTAGGCTTCTGTCAGAATCCTCCTTCCCTCTGTTGAGGGTAGGTCCTATCGGGACGACCGCCTCGACCCTTCCCCACAGACGAGGAAGCCCACACCAGTTGCAGAAGGCATGGATTAGGATGACAGAGAGGAGAGACCCAGTTCTAAGGTAGACAAAAGTTGCATACCAGCCGAAGACGGTGGTGTATCCGAACTGGAAAACAGAACGGAAAACCGCGACAAGAATTGAAGTATCCGGATGGGTCAGTCGAAACTCATAAAGGTGATGCACATGGGCGATCCCAAAGTATAGGGGAGCTATGAAAACCAGACGCCCAGGGTCGACCTTGGCGAGCAAATGAAGAGGTACTATGGCCGACCGAAACATGACCTCTTCGGTGATGGGACCCTGCAGCTCTTGTTAGTCGCTGACGCGCGTAGTCGAGGACCAGTGATAAGCTCACTGCGACATAGTTTCTCCATCCAATCCAACCGCGGAGCGTTTCAGAGATTCGAGATCCCCTTAGCCACTCCTTCCACTCGCCTTCGGCGATTCCTCTCTCAAAAAGGGGCCCCGTGAATAGAATGGCTGTTAAAATGAAGGTACGGAAGATATCCGTAAAGCTGAGGGGCCACCATCCCATAAGTTTGAGCGCGTCGAATATGGATGCCTCCTCATCTTTGGCAACGATGAGCCATAGAACAGCCAGTGAACAAACGATACATGAAAGCGTTACCGCCCGGATCCTGGCTCTAATAACAGATGGCGCATCACGACTAAGAGTAGCCGATGGTCGGGTACTCGGTGATACATAGAACGGGAGCACGTATATCAATGTCAAGCAGACCTAACGGACTATTAGCAGTAGGCCTTTGGCATTAAATAGTCTGTGTCGAAAGGGGTAAAAATGGAGCGCAGCGCTCCCGTGTTTCCCCTTTCTCTGTATTCTCTTTTCCTTTTTTCTTCTTCCCTTTCTAATAATAATGGATGGCAGTGGTACTATTTTTATGGAAGCGCCGAGTAGCGCTCAGACCAAGAGAACATACCGAGATGCCAGCGGCTGCCTGAGCCGAGATAGCCGGCTCAACTAAGTTGAATGGTTAGGGAGAAGCGACATGAAGAAATTGGGTTTGAGAAGAGTAGTGAAGTTGCCTACCACTTTGTTTCGAGTAGAAGCTCTTGAGGCGAGCTAGAAGACTGACCGGGGCCATTCTCTGGAATTTGCGGAAGTTGATGCCCCGGGAGAAGAGCAAAAGAGCGCACCAATATGAGAATTAGAGATCCACAGCCAAAATAATGAATGCAGAGAGATGCAGAGGGATAGACGTAGATCTCTTGAAGGCTGATCGTGGGCTAGACTATCTAAGAACCTCCTCCTAATATTGTTGTTGAGGTGTAAAAGCACATGAACAAAGGAAGACGCGTAAACTGGTGCCTTAAGTGGCAAGGCATTAACGCACCCGACTGCTATAAGGTAGATACATATGGATACAACGAATACACGACTATTTAGTAGTACTGTTGCTGTGACAGCCAGCATTGACGCTATATGCATAATTACTGAGCCCATTGGCGTTACCAAGATAATATTAATCTTTGACCGCTTTCTTCAATTCCATGCCCATTATTATTACACATCCCCGGCGCGCTCTCAGAGTCATTTGTTGCAGTATTTCTTTTCTTTTCCTTCAGGCACCACTTCGATCGAGTGATCCTTCTGTCTTTTGCACCGTGATTTCATTTCTATCTAGTGTTTCAGAATTTTCATATTTGACCCCTGAATCTGGCATTCTCTTGGATCGTCAGGGACAATTTCCTTCCTTCGAGTCCAAGAAGAAGCCTTCGAGAATTCGACATCGTTATTTAGCGTCCCTCACGAGTCACTACTACTAGTCTACCCAGTGCTCACTGCTCAGCCACCACACGAGTGGATCGAATAACGTGGTTCCAGTTCGGGTTCCTGAACCTGCTGTCCGCCGCGAAACCGGTGAACTCCACCGTCACGACTTGTCATATCACCTTAATCGGCAACCTCGTGGAAACAGGGCGCCAGCGGTCCGCTAGCCAAACCGGGCAGCATGATGCAATCGGACTAGTATCTTTCGGGCCTTTATGAAGAGTTGGCCTCCATGCACGTATCCTATTACTCTAACGCAGAGTCATTTATGACCCGTGGACGAATGGAAGGTACCTTGCATTTCCGCCCTCTGGTAAAGTTCTCCTTTCTCCTTGCCATAGCATTATTAGTTTGAGTAATGCTGAGGCTGGAGGCGTGTTTTGTCTCCGGTTTGACCTCGGCGAATTACATATATCTACAGAGTCGTGCCGACTGAATCGGAGACAATCGAAGTTCAATTTTCCTGCAGAACACTTGAATTGGGAGGTCGTCAGCTTCCTTAAATTTACCGGTCGGGTTCTCGGAGGGCAGCAAAGGGCATCCGACACAGTGGGCATCGGCCGATCTTCAGATTTTGATCTCGGATCATGGATGACGAAGAGAGGACTCAGGAACCGCTCAAGCAATCAAACCTCCATCCTCTAGCAGGATCGAGAAATGAGAGGCGGGCATCTTCCTAAATTAAGCGACGAGCTTGCTTTCCCCCCTGCCTTATCCGCCAATCGTGCGGGTTTAAACGATGCTCGAGACCCGCCGAGTGCAGCCCCCTGGCTCATTATTTTCGGATTTTGAATTTAGAATCTAATCCACCAGGCTACCTACGTAGGGAGTTCGTAGTGTAGGTATTTATTGCTAATGCTCATTATTGCTCACCGCCGCTGGGTAGACTAGTTCTAACTAAATTCTGGGGCTGAAGGGGGAATGGTTCCTTAATTCTTAAAATATATAAATACAATATTGAGGCTGCATCGCGCTGTTTCAGATTTTGGTGCTTTTTTTTTTTATCTTTTGCTTTCAGCCCTTCCAACCGTTCTGTTGTTTGTCGCTCTTTTAGAAACAGCTCCAGCGGTGCTCACTCCAGCTCTCCGGTTAGACGCTCTTTTACTGTTCTCTAGCTTTTTCGATCCTTACTGCTACGTACTACTGACTAGTACTACCCTTCGCCTGTCGTTTGAAAACGATACGCTTTGATAGTGGTAACCTCTCGTTCTCTTATCCTGCAACCGCGCTGGACACCGTCGTCGCTCCTTTTCCACACTTCGTTGGGTCACCACATTCCTTAAACTACTCCAAGAATTTTGGCTATTACTACTACTACTATTATTCCAAGTTTCCCAGACCACAACAAAAAACACAACAACACCTTTTAGCAATCCTACCAGGACCGTGTTGATCGTCCAATTCAGTCGCCAGTCGTCTTCATTATTGTCGCTTCAGATTTAGCAGTCGTTCGATGATCATCCCATCGATTCTCTTCGATCCTTATTATTGTCACCTCTAATTGATATTATTTTGCGGGGTTGCACCAACTCCTTTTGCCTTCTTGACCCTTTCTTTTTTTCTCGATTTTGGAAATATTTAACCCTTTGGGAATTGCATTCCTTGCGCCTTATACTTCTCCCACCGCCAGTGTTTTATTGATAATGAATTAATCGTCACTTCGACATGCGTTCGACCAACCCTTCTCCGCGATCCGAAGACCCTCATGAACGCACTGCATCCCGCCCGAATGAATGCTCTTCACCATCTGTCCGAGCTGTCAACGACAATCCTGCTGAGCAGGATGAGCGCAATATCTATTCAACTACTCCCTATCCTACGAAGCCGGAGCATTTTCTCCCACCGCGGCCCGGGAAAGGCCATGAGTTTGTCCCCGACTCCCGCTTTCATGTTGACGAGGAGCCAAACGCATCGAGCGGGACATATTCCACGGATATCAGCCGCATTGCCGACAGCACTTTGGTGGACCAATCAATCACCGATCCCTGGGACCTCTCGTCAACATTCGACGCCGGCAACACTCCGCCTCAGCTATGGGACGATGGCCCTAATTCAAGCAAATCTTCCTTCGAAGAACCAGGGACTCGACCGAAGGACGGGTCGCCTGCGACGAATTCGGATGAGGAATCTACGCTACCGCCAGGTGCTCCCACTATCAAGTGTGTGGCTCCTGACTCCGTTTCTCCCAAAACGTCGGCGTCAGAGATCATCTCGTCAAATGCCTCAAGTCCGAATGTTGTCCCGATTGGGCCACCGTCCTGCCCTAGCTACGAGACTCTGGACAACTCGAGTCTGAACTTCGTCCGGATTGGCGCCCCTTCGCATCAAAATTCCGCTTCGCGCTCGAACTCAGTGTCGTCGCTGAACTCGCTAGGAACTGTCATTCGATATGCAAACGCTGCACCTTGGACACGTGGCTCCTCTTCCGACATAGGACTCTCGCGCCCCCAGTCGTTTCGTTCCATTCCTTCTCACCAGGTTTCTTCAGTAAGGTCAAATTCGACGACTCGACTTCGCGGCGGGAGCCACTCTGGTTCCGTAGCATCGTCCTCTGGCAGTGGTCCGGGCCATGAAATACAAACTGCTGTGTTCGGGAGTGGCGCATTCATCCAATATCCGACAATCAGGGCGCCTTCCTCATCCGGCTCAAGAGTGGAGAGCGTATCCCAATCCGCGGGTTCATCTACGGATAATTTGGCTGGCCCCACTACAGGCTATGCTTTGGATCGCTTCAAGTCCCACCTGTCAGTTGTCTCGTCCCGGTGGTCGGCCGAGGTCGACTCTGGCTTCCCTTCTCCCGCTAGCAACGTGTCGCGAAATGCTTCCGAGGAGCCATCTCCCCCTCCCACAGCTATGACGCGCCAGCAACTAACATCGTCTTCGGTATGGTTGGTAAACGATTCGGAGGAGGATGATGAGTTCCTTGACAGCGTTGCTAGCCTGCCGCCACGGCCTACGAATCCAGGAGTTCCTAACAGTCAGTCGTCAGGTTCAAGGAGCAGCAGCGTACGAAGCAATGTTCACCAGAGGAGCACCAGTGACCGAAGCACGAGTTCTAGCTTTGTCACGAATTTTCTCCCGCCATGGGCTAGGTTTTATTATACCGCTGATGAACAAGCCGGAAACTCAACTCTCTCCCTGGTGGAAGAAGGCGATCGTCCGGTATTAGCGCGGCGTGCGACCTCTAGCTCCAGTATCATTCAGCGCATCTCAAGCGTTGTCAGTCGAGCTAGGACATTCAGCAATGAGACCCGAAGCACTGGGGTTCTAAGCAATTTTGAGAAGCCGCCTGTTCCCAGTCGAGCTAGGACATTCAGCAATGAGACCCAAAGCACTGAGGTACTAAGCAACTTTGAAAAGCTGCCTGTTCCCGATCCCAGGGACCCTCGCAGTCACTGGGTGAAAGCACCCGAACCTTCTATAAAACGATCTGTATCTTCGCTCTATCGGCTGCGTCCTAGTTGGTCTCCTCATCTTTTCCCGGACAGGTGCGTTCTCGCTCCTAAATCGAGAATCTGGCCGGCCCCGTCTCTAGACTCCAGAACTGAACCGCTTCTGGGACGACGTAACATCCAAGTTTGGTCCTTTTGCCTAGGCTTTATATGCCCGCTTAGTAAGCATCTCCCACTTCAAGTGTCTTCGTTGGTCCCGCTTCTTACTTATCTTCCGTGTAGTGTGGTTTATTGCATCGTTCCTCCCTCTACCGAGGAAACCCGAAGTGATGATGGAAGAGAACCGTGGACCTGAGCTTGAGGTGACACTGAAGATGCGGCTCTATGATCTCGAACGGAGACGCCACTTGAATGCTCGTTGGTGGAGAAACCTCAACCGGTGGATGACCGCCCTGGGGCTAGTGATCATCACTGTCATTGTAAGCTCAGCCGTATCGCGCGGGATCCGGAACATTTGACTAATACTCTATCTAGATTACTCTGGCTATTGTGGGAACCACAGTGGGCTTCTGAGATCCTGTGTTCCAGTTCTGGCCGCTCACGGGCCTTCGCGTTCTATTCCCCCGACAGGCTACGCCTGCTCTCAGTTTCCTCGATCGAGTCGATCATCCTATCCCTTGTCCCCGCGAGTCGGATGCTTCGACAACCTTTTCCAACAACTTTTTATCACTCCGCTTCTCCCTCGAACCTTGCATTATACCCACCTTTTCTTCACCGACTGCTTTTTCTCTCCCCGCACAAAAGAATTCCTGGACACGACTGAATGACGTGATGCACATAATGGTTTATATACTTCTTCTCATTCCCGGCGTTGATCTTGCTTCTACTTCACCTTGCCCTATTTCTGATTGGGGGAAGGTTCTGGCGTGGAATCAAGTGTAAACGTTCCACCAGGCTTTTAACGACAGATATACGGGCTTGTACGTTTCTGTTTTTATTCTTCCTTCTCAGCTACCAGCTGGATCTTGAGCATTTTATGGGTTCTTGTCTACCAAGATATTGTTTGGTGTATAAAACATCTGGCATTTTTTGGAGCTGGATTTGTCTTTGGCGGAGATTACATTCACATACTTTTACTTCAATGCATAGCGCTTTGCCTGGGCGCCTTCTTGATTTTTTGATTATCTGAAAGGACGAAATGTCGTATTATAAGAACCTTGCTATGATAAGGGATAGATCGACCCGCACGGCAATCTGATAACTATATACAAGGTATTTTTGACAGAACGCATATACAGAGAATCAATAGGCGCAGCGCTAGGACGGTGCACAAACCACTCACGTGGGTTCTATGTCATGGATATATCCATCAAAGAATAGAAAGTCTATAGAAAGATACTTCATTTCCAAGAATTTCGAGAGGCCACCCACAGGTTAATGGATGCTACATACCTAAGCGGGGCGTGAAAGGATAGGCCGAACAGCGCAATGCGGTCAACTGTTTTCTGCATGAAAAAGACATTGGCGCTTGTCGGGGGTGGGTTATCAGAGCTTGCGGCCTATCTTACCCTCGACGGCAGCCTTAAGTTCCTCGCCTGAGGGCATATTGACAACGCTGCCTCGCCGGCGTCGAGACTCAATTTCGGATTTGATTTCCTGCACCGCCTCGTCAAACTCCCGGATCGCATCATTGGGAACACCGAGTGTTGGCTCATGCACACTGTCTGTGCTGGTTGAGCGCACAACATTGGGCCGGCTGCGAGCTTTCAGCTTCTTGATGAGAATGCCCTTTGCTGGAGAAGCGAAGAAGGCGAGCGATGCAGCAACAGCGACAATGCCGTAGTAGTAGACGCTCTGCCAGACGTTGATCGAGGTAGAGAATTCCAAGAAGATGAAAGGCATCACAACGAAAGTCATGATGCTCTGGGTCACGAACCAGCTAGCAATGTCGTAATAACGCTTGTGGGGCCCTGGAGTGCTGCCATCTGGAGAGAGGAAAAAGGGCCGAACGTGGCGTCGGAAGTCTAGGGTATGTGGTCAGTGACAGCAGATGCGGCCAGATGAGATTGTTACGTACTTTTAGCTACGGTCTGGACAAAGGACCCCAGGAAGAATGAGAAGTAGTATCCAGGATAGAAGCCGTGCCAGAACGCGCTGGTGCCAAAAGTCGCCAAGCTGGCGCGGAAGCCCGGCTTCTTCCCCTTGGGGGTGACGCGCAAGTACACATAATTGCGCAGCCAGTGGTTAGTATTCTTGTTCCACCCTCCTAGGTAAGCATGAGAGTTTTGAGCGGTCTCAAGTTTCCAGGGGTCTATATTCTCCAGCCGATTCCAGAACACTTTGCCCGTTTTCGGATCGAAACCATTATATCCCATTCCAGACAGAATGCAGGCGCCTTCCGTCAAAGTCCATACGCCGTAATACTTGGTGCGGGTCACAAATCCCAACATATGTAGAGACCAGGCCCTCCGAATGAATGAGTAGTTTAGGAAATCGTCGTTCAATACCGTATCTTTGTTATAAACCGAGCCTAGTTGCAGGAATGCCACAATCCACGCCAGGCCGATGACTACTTTCTTGGCTGCAGGAATTCCGCTTCGAGGGATTTTGCGCTTCTTTCGGGTTGGCGGCACCTTTGAGGGATCAGTGCCTGGAGGCACCTCGAAGAGTGTGGTGTCTATCCACCGACGGTAGGCGACATAGTCGAATGACGGCCCGCCGAACAGGGATGGGAAAAACAGCACATAGCCCGCGTAGTCTAGGATTGACGGGAACGTGGTAATTGCGGCATACTTCTGAGGATCCGAGAGCTGGTCTTGAGGCAACCGGCCGTCATGCACGTTCCAGCAGAATGCAGAGAGCTTCATTACAAGCACCATCTGAGCTCCAGTGATGTCGATAACCTGGGGATCATCCAGGATCTGACGGTAAATGTGATTGATCGACATATGTCCCATGAGGAAAATGAAGCCAATCCAAGGCATCATCGAGCCATCTATATAGTAGGCTATGACATAGGTGCCGGCGGCACTGAAGAGAATTGTTCGGAGACCATCCCACAGGTCAAACAGCCCGACGAGGTAGAAGAGCGATACTGTAATGTTGAAAGCATTCTTTTTCCAAGGCTGCGAATCCGGTATTCTCTTCAACAGCGCGGCCAGAGGGTAAGATAGCAGGAAAGAGGCGATGAGCTTTACTGTGTAGTAACCCCTCCTATTAGTTGAAAAGACCGAGCTTGGCATGGAGCGAAAGAGAGGACATACACTCATCGACCGAAGCTCCGGTTACCCTAGCAGGATAACTGAATACTGAAAATTTTCAAGAAGAATGTTAGTCGCCTCGGGTTGAATCTTTAACTTGCCCAAAAAGTAGCAAACAAACGTACCATAGTCGACACCCGGAAACATGGTAGTAATCCCAGGGGGAGACACTTTACAGGACGAGCACCATGGACCTGGAGGAAGTAAGGACCTGATGTACTAGTAGAGATGAGGATAGTCTCGAGAGACAAGAAGAGGAAGAAGAAGATTGCTGCCACGGTTGAATTGCGTTGAGAACAAATAATGACGGAATAACAAGGCCGATCAGAGGATCGCGACTTGGCACTTCAGCTCCGCGACTCGTTTTACTTCCGCCTCCCTCTCTTGCTCAACCCAGCTTTCTGGGGGACTCTCATGACTCCCTAGTGATCCTGGCTTTTCCATCTTCTCTGAACTCACCCGGTTCCCCCTTTCATAACCCCTCATAAGCTACCATGGACGTCGTCGCTGCGCTCTCCGGCTACATCTCTAAGATGGTCACCGCAGGGGAACCATCGGCAGCCGGCGCCTCTTCTGCTAAAATGAAGATTCTACTTCTTGACAGTGAGACAGTGGGACACTCAGATTCAAGCGTGGATGAGCCCAGGGCTAACGGTTGACCCGGATAGGTGCCGATTGTGTCGACCGCCATTACTCAGTCCGCCCTATTAAACCACGAAGTATACTTGATCGACCGACTGGATAACGCCGCTCGTGAGCGAATGCGACATCTGCGCTGTCTCTGCTTTGTGAGGCCCTCGCCGTCTTCCATCCAGCTCCTCATCGATGAACTCCGCGAGCCGAAGTACGGCGAATACTACATCTACCTCAGCAACATAATCCGCAAATCCTCCCTCGAGCGACTGGCCGAAGCTGATGTACATGAGGTGGTACGGGTGGTGCAGGAACATTTCGCCGACTTCCTTGTCACAAATCCGGACCTATGTTCCCTAAATTTGGGATACCCCAACCAGCGACTTTGGGCTAATTCGCCGGATATGTGGAATGCGGACGCGCTACAGAGGACCACGGAAGGGGTGATTGCAACATTGCTTGCTCTCAAGAAGAATCCGCTGATTCGATACGAGAAGAATAGCTTTCTAGCTAAGAAATTGGCTACAGAAGTTCGCTATCAAATTACACAGGAGGAGCAGCTCTTCAACTTCCGCAAAACCGATACCCCACCGATTCTACTGATCCTTGACCGTCGCGATGACCCTATAACGCCCCTTCTCACGCAGTGGACGTATCAGGCCATGGTTCATGAATTGATGGGTATCCATAATGGACGGGTAGACCTTCGGGATGTGCCTGCGATTCGTCCGGAGCTACGGGAGATTGTCCTTTCGCAAGACCAGGATCCTTTTTTCAAGAAGAACATGTATCAGAACTTCGGAGATCTGGGCCAGAATATCAAGGAGTACGTGGAACAGTATCAGGTGAAGACCAAGAATACGATGAATATCGAGTCCATTGCCGATATGAAGCGGTTCGTGGAAGACTATCCCGAGTTCCGAAAGCTTTCCGGGAATGTGAGCAAACATGTCACGCTAGTCGGAGAGCTCAGCCGACGAGTAGGAGAGGAGAATCTCCTCGATGTTAGTGAGTTAGAGCAGAGTTTGGCCTGCAATGACAACCATAACAGCGACCTCAAGGTGTGTAATCCTCGCTCCAATATAGCATAGTACTCATCAGCTAACCCATGGTAGAACCTCCAAAGGATCATCCAAATACCCACGGTACCTGCTGAGAACAAGCTGCGTCTGGTGGCTTTGTATGCGATTAGGTACGAGAAGCAACCGTCAAATGCTCTTCCGGTTCTTCTGGACCTGCTGGTAACGGCGGGTAATGTTCCCTCCAATCGAGTCAACATCATACCCAAACTTCTTGCCTACCACCATTCCCTGCAGGCTCCGCCCATCGCAGGTGGCTTCTCAGACCTCTTTGAATCCACCTCACTCTTTTCCGGCGCTCGTGACAGATTCAAGGGGCTGAAAGGTGTGGAGAACGTTTACACGCAACACTCTCCTCGGCTGGAAGCGACCCTACAAAATCTCATCAAGGGCAGACTGAAGGAGCTTCAGTATCCATTCCTGGAAGGGGGCGGCCACATTCGAGACAAACCGCAAGACATTATTATCTTTATGGTTGGCGGAACAACATATGAAGAAGCGAAGATGGTAGCTCAGGTCAATGCCAGTTCCCCAGGGGTTCGGGTGGTATTAGCCAGCACCAGCATACATAACAGTAGAAGCTTCCTGGATGAAGTCGACGATGCGGTGACTGGATGGCCTGAACCTGGGCCTTCTAGCGCCGCTGGTCGGCTTCGGAGAGAAATTGGGCGTTAAATATTTAGTTGTATATGGTGATTGTGCTTTGCGCGGCGTGGTTGGCGTGTTGGCGTTCAGTGGCTGCATCTTAGGTAGCGTTCTGTATCTTGCAAGCCTCAAGGATATTTGCCAGTTAATTTCTATGAAAATGAAACAATAACCATATACCTCGGTCATTGTCTAAAGAATCAGAGTATGTTGTACCTGGTAAAGCTCCTTGGGATCCGCTACAGTGCGACCCCGGATTTTCCTAATGCGGAGAACTCGGAGGCTATCTTCATTTTGGCATTCTTAACTCACAAAGCATCACTCCCACATTACTGCTTCTGCCCCATGGAGCTTCACAATTCTCCCCCGAGGGCATCAGCCCTGTCGCCCTCTGCAACAATCAATAATCGGGAACCAAAGCTCCAACTCCCTTCCACCACCGATCCGCCAGGCCCGCAGAATCCCCCGAAACCCCTCGTCTGGCTGGTGCGCATACCCTCTGAATCCTCGCAACCAACCCTATACTAAACATGCCTCGCTTTGTTCCAATGAATATAGGTATTCGGCGCAACGGGTCACATGGGTCGCTCCCTCGTGAAAACCGCTCTCTCCCGCGACGACCGGGTCGCAGCCGTCGGCCGGACGTTTGAAACGAGCCCGCAAGCCATGAAGAAACTCGAAAATGAGCACGAAAACTGCCTCGGTCTTCTCTGCGATGTGCGTGCCCGCGAAACAGTCCAACAGGTTATCGACCGCACAATAGAGCGATTCGGCCGCATCGACATTGTCGCCAATTGCGCCGGCTACGGCGTCATCGGCGCCTGCGAAGACCAAGACGAGTACGATATCCGCGACCAGTTTGAGACGAACTTTACCGGGACGTTAAACATGATTCAGCTGTCACTACCTCACTTTCGGGAGCGCCGCTCGGGTCGTTATTTGATTTTCAGCTCCACCTCTGGCGCACTCGGTGTACCGGGACTCGGGCCATACTGTGCCTCGAAATATGCCGTTGAGGGATTGATGGAGAGTATGCTTTACGAGGTCGACAGCTTTAATATCAAGACTACGCTCGTTGAACCGGGCCACATGCGCCGCGATGACGTCGGCGACCTTGTCTCTGCAGAGCCTTTCCCGAGCACCGACAGCGTGCATAACCTCTCCTCCCCGCTACCTCTCTACGGACATTTTCTCGTCAAGCCACCGAGCGAGCCGTATAACACGCCTACGGCGCCGGCGGCGCACGCAAAGCGCATGCTCATGTGGCTAGGCGATAAACAGCCTGCTAGCGCAGTCAAGGCGGCGCATCTGGTGTGGCAGCTCGGCCATTGCTCTTATCCGCCGCTGAGGCTTATATTGGGGACTTATGCAGTTGAGAGTATCCGTGATCGGCTCAAGTGCATCATTGAGGAGATTGAGGACTGGAAGCATCTCAGTTTTCCGTCGGGGGATCAGCCGGTTGGCGCGTCGGGGGAGGGGAGGGATAGGCAAGACGGATCGAATCAGCAGCAAGAGGAGGGGGGAAACACAGTATGACGGCTTTGATACGGAAGTGGCATTTCAGTTCATGGTTTGGATTTACATGTGCTGGAGATGCACAGAAGCCCGAGAACCTCCCTGCCTTCTTCGGGTCTGGCGTAGCTGTGCTCCCCCAACCCAGCCCTCGACTTTCTGCTTCCGAGACGTCTCTTCCCCTGCAGGTGGCTGTCATCCTAGGGTAGGATGCTCATGCGTAGCATCTACCCAGTCGATCTTGGAATGGCACCTCTACTGAGCTGGCCGCCTTAATACCCGTGCCGTATACCAGCCACACACTGCCTATTAGGTGATCTGCGCTGGAACACAGGATTAGAATCGGATGATCGATGACCTCTGTCTGGTGGATCAATTTCTCTAGTATATGTACAGTAACTGGCATTGGAACCGAGTTATTCTATCATATAGTCTAGGCAAAAAGACAGGAGGAAGACAACAGGGCCGCCTAGTCCCTTCCCATAGTTATGAGCGGCGACCTGCAAAAAATAGCAAAGAGTACCTTGAATAAAGTACATATGCTGGTCGCAGAGGACCGCTGCTTGCTTTTCACTCCGACACGCACGCTAATCATGATTATGTATATAGAAAGCCCCTCTCCAAGCTAGACAGACATACACAACATAGATCTCTGGTATCAATCAGATTATTGTACAAAAAATTGTCGAGTCATTTCGGTCATGAACGCGCAAAGCTAAAAGACTGACTCCGGGTCCGCCTGATAGGCCGTTAATCGTGAGCAGTCATAACACATGTCTCTCGAGCATGCCAGATCCGCCGTTTCTTGGCCATATCCACGCCAAAGGTATCTTGGATGAAGTATTCGTCGTGGTGATCTGGCTTGCTCCCTTCACTTTCAGAGGCTGGACGCAGGAGCCGTAATTCCTCCACGGTGGCGCCGAATTCGTACTCACCCCGACAGAGCATCGTGACACCGACGGTAGCACTCGAGCTTTCGCCGCTATTTATCACGGGCAAAACCTGTTGCAGCATCCCCGTCCAAGCGAGGCGTCGCGGAAGATCAAGGGCGACGTTGTTTGGCTGATTACGAAGGCTGGGCTGCAGTCGTAGAAGAGGTTGGATAGGTCTGGAAGAGCGGTTGCGAACGGTGACAGTAAGATCGAGCATTTCATCAGTTCGGGCTTTGTACTTTGATTTTCCTGTCTGTACAACAAGTCCAGGGGCGCCGGGATCAGCGCTTCCAGGGAAGGAAGGCTTTAAGGAGAAGCTCGTCTCCACATCCTCAAGTCGGAATGCGTCCACCATGCGCGCATTGAAGCGCAAGTTTCTCAGATCAATTGTTCCTTCACGCCCACCCACGGTCTCCTTCCAAGAGCCTCGGACTCGTTTAAGGAGCGCCTCGCGGTACCAGAACGCCTCACGCGCTGCAGCTTCGGCGTCAAATGTAAGCTTATGCGCACTAACAACAAACTGCCTCTTGGACCCCGTATTCAGGGAAGGAATTGAGGCGTGGGGGTTCTGCACATAAACCCGAGGTAACACGAGAACAAAACGCGATATCTGGCCTGGTTGGAGGACTTCGCGGACGATATATTGGCCGGCCTCATCTGACACGATAGAAGAATCTTCGGGTGACGCTTCAAGAGGTTTGTCAGTGACCTGCAGAGCCACCGATAATGCATTTGGCCAAGCATTTCGAAGATCAAGAAGAAGAATACAATGATCAGAACCATAGGTTCCTCGCGCCAGGTTGGAGATCACGGTCGAGAAGTGGTCGCCGCTGCTGGAACCTGAAGATTCAGAAACCATGCTGGCATGAGGCTCAACGGCATTCGTTCCGTGTTTCCACCACGCAAAGTCACTACTGAAAGGCAGGATATCACAGCGCACTACTTCCACACTAGCATTTACCGTTGCGGTGAGCGGGATAAATTGCTGCCTAGTGTAGAAGACGTCAGCCACCGCTTCATAAGAGACTCCAATGCTAGAATAATCAATCTGCACGGTAGCCTCTTGCAACCCTGGGTTGCCCGTGACTTCGATAGTAAAAGTCGCACGCTGTCCAGCCGGAATTGAGTAGTCGCTCGGATTCAAGCCCTCCCTGCGCCATCGTAGCGCCGGCTTTGTGAGCCTCAGCGCCAATTCATACACTTCAACAGGAAGCAAATCCTTATTCCCCAGGGCGGATTGGATTTGTCTTGTCGTGGAGTCTTGGAAAGTAAATAATATGAAATCGAGATTGCACGTGGACACGTTGCGTAACGTGATGCTGAAGGATGCGTTTTCGCCTTCGAGGACCATAATTGCGGATTGTGAAAGCGACAATGACTCAATGACGAGGGATGGCTGGCGACGAATAACCTTCACCTCACAATGTGAAGTCTCAGGTCCCTTCTTGGGGAGCGTTTTCCCATCTTTTGAAGTTGTGGAGCTCCATGACAGAGGACGGTCAGCCAAGGGCTTCTTAGCAGCCAACCCGGTCCGTTTGAATTTCACTTCTACATCAGGCTTCCAAAAGTTTGCGAATATAGGAAAACTCCGTTCCCTACAGTGTCGGACCTTGACCGAGCAGCCGGTGATCTTCAAAGAACCTTCCCCATGCGCTATTCCATAAACCGTTATGTCTTGAAGGCAAAGTGGACGGAGAATTATCCACTCCGCCACAGCATCCAGAGCCACGCCTTCACCCTCGAGCTGGATACGTTCGATCTCGACTTCAAACTCGTAAGGGTTTTGGAGAGTGACTCGGAAGGCTGCATGTTCACCGGCAACCATGAGCTGTTCTGAGACCTTGCTGGTCGCCCTTGAGAAGGGGTTGTACAAGAATGGATCTTTCGTTGTGTTCTCGCTGGTTGCTGTTACAGCATCCAGTTCCGACTTGGAGCGACGAACTGGTCTTTGATGGTCTGGGAGGGACAATAATTCAACACCACGAATCAAGAAATCGTCCCAATATTCGGCTTCCAAGCTTGATACGCCGAGTCGGTTGGCAGCTCCGACGGTCCGCTTGAGATTATTCAGAAGACGTATCTGTTCATCTGGAGGCAGGCATGGCGCTGTGTAAATTGATCTAGAGAGCATCAAGTCCCCCCGGATGGTTTGAAGGAGCTCGACAGTAAAACGCAGAACGCCGCCGAAATCAGGGAGCGCTTCACATGAGTTAATGCACATTTTGAGAACATCGATCTTAAGATTCAGATCCCCGTAGCGATCTAATGCAATATGCCGAAACGATCTCTCGACGACCGCTGATATGGAGTCATACTCGGCCACCTGAGACTCGCCAACATCCCCTGACCTGCGTTTCCCCAGTTCTACACACGAGGAAGACTGTACGCCATATACTTCTCCTATTGTAGCAAGAAGTGAGCGCATACTTTGCTCCATGTTCCCAGGGCCCACATCGAGAGCGTTGATGTCGAAAGCGGTATCGGTGAGAGATGATAAGCCTGCGGCAGGGTGGATCCCAACTTCCGCGGCTCCTATTTTGCGGGCTTGTACTAAGGCTGGAACCATTATGGATAGCAGCTCCCTCAAAACGAAGGCCTTTTTCCGCGGCAAATCGAGCGTATTCAGGACAGACACAACACCGATAAGAATAGGTATAGCGTCCGTTGCGGGTAAATCTGAGCCAGCAGAGAGTGGTAACGCACGAAAGAGGAAATTTGCGATCTCATTTTTCCGTAAGATCGTCAATCCACGTGGCCGCTCTGGCCGAGTCAAAGGCTGTAGTGGTTCATTCATGACAATGTGTTTTAGAGCATTATCATCCAACGCTCCATCTCTGGTGCGAGTGGCCGCTAGTAATCTCGCTAGGCGGATGACTGTCTCGGAAAAGACTAGCTGAGGGAGTGGTTCGTCAGTGATATTGGCCGCACGGTTGTAGAGATTCAAGATGTTGTGCGCTAGGTCAGGTAAAAGGTTCGAAAGATTTTGAAGGGAGATGATTCGATTTCCCGGGGATGATTGACTCGGGGTTGCTTCAAAGTTACTGGCAGATAATGTCTTGGACGACTTGTCGGCAACGGGATAGCAAATGGGGGGGATCTGTAAAGGAGCAAGTTCAGAAAACAGGAGCCTTAAGTGAGAGGTTCGTAACAAACCTGGAAATCCATGCCTGCCCAAGCGAACATCAATAGGCAAAGGAGAATCGACTCAAGGGCTTTAGCATGCCACACATAGTCGCTACTGGCCCTAGCGTTGGATGCAGCTTCGACAAGTTCCTTCAAAGCATCCGGCCACCTGCCAGCCTGGAGGAACAGAGTCCCTACTACGACGCCTGAACGGCCCTTGATTCGGTTCTTCGTCCGGTCTGTAGCACTCAGACCGCCCACGGACATCCGATCTCGACTGTGCTCTTTCAATGACGATACAGAACCATGTCTTCCTGGGGTGGTACTAGAGCGATTGGCCAAATGTATGGACCGAGTGATCTCATCGAACGTCGTTGGAGTTTCATGATCATCAGGAGCCGGCGAACTCTGATCGGAGCCCTGAGGGGTCTCCGGAGTGCCATTTAAACCTGTTGAAGGTTGCGCAGGCATCGTCATCCTTTGAAACAGCTTGTCTGTTGGGCGTCGGCGTAGATCTGGGCCGCGATGTGGGCCCCAGGAGGAGGCCTTGGGCGACTCAATAGAAGGGATGCTCTGAATGGTTTTCGCAAACTCGTCCATTTCGGAAAGCAGTAGGGAGGTAATATCGCACAGTACAGTCTTCATCGTGGTGGGCCTGGAGGCTTGCGGAGGCGGGATCCATAGCACGTTGTCGGGGCCATTTGAGATCTTGCCGACACCGTCATAATCAAATATCAATAGCTGGTGTACCAAAGCTCTTGGATTCTTCTCTTTTAGCAATTGAAGTCCCTGTTGTAGCTGATCGAGACCCTCCGGCGCCGGGGAATTCGACCCGTCAATGCCGCCGTCATTTGTACCACCACGCAGCTCCGTCCCATCGGCTATCGCAAGTACCACCAGCGGTTCCCTGAAGAGTTCGAATGGGTAAAGTTCTAAATGTGATATCGGGGGCATTGAGAATGAGAGATCGTAGAGAATGATTCCCGTCGGAAAGGCCAGCGGAGAAAACATATCTATGTTCGAACAACGACAGTGTCAGCGAAGACTTTTGGATTCACAGTGCCGGCCATATCCAAGCTTGCCCCCTTCCCTCGGGCCATCACCTACTTCGATTGGGCCTGGCATCGGGACTAATGTCCCCCAAGCGGACAACATTTTCGGCCTGGAGCCTTGCGGTGAAGCTCAGGAATCGAGTTCGCCGAATCCTGCCAACGGGGACGATCAAGGCCTTTATGCGCGCGGGCGCAATAGGGGAGAGAGGGTCAACACCCATCGTAACATCTGAACGCAAACGAGGGGGCAGTCGGGCGTGGTGCGCGGGACTGCTGCTTCCAACCGGGGGTACACGAGTTCCTCGAAATCATAAAGGTACGAAGCGATAGGGAGGACCAAGAACGCGCGGACTAGGATTCGACTAGGCGAAGCGGACACGATTTCCAGCCGTGACTTCCAGACAGCTTTACCGCCCGCCTACGGCAGCAGCAAGAGCTATTGTAGAGGAGGTTCTATAGTTCTATACTGGAGCTCTGTGGCAGCCACCCCAACAACGCTGTGACACTGTGGGCCCCTCTGGTGTTCCGTACCTATTACGAGCCCGAGCTGCAGCCTCAGGCGCCAGATGCCCCCGAGCAGATCTCGTGACCGAACTGTCCGTATTATCAGTTCCCGGTTAGTCAGCCAGGCACTTGTCCTGCACCGCCCCCCCGATAACGAGCCTCTGATAAATGGATAAACAGTTCTGATAAGCGGAACGAGCTTCCTGGAGCATCAGGCGGGGAGGCAATTCCGATGAAGGATGGCAAACTAGGTGCTGAGATCAACCTTTTCAGTTCCCGCGTTGTGAGCAAGATCATATTATTCTTTCCCTTATTGACTTATTTATATGTAGCTGCACACTCGGATTCATTTATTTGCAGCATTGGCCCAGGTTCGGTGTTGGGCTACCTTTTGAGTACTGCATCATGGCGCAGAGAATAGACTTTAATGCGCTGAAAGCGCGTACTATGGGTTCTGGAGCCGACGAAGAGGCTGTCACGGTAGATACCCGGGGACTCATCTCAAAAGTTCTTGCACGTTATTCTGGAAAGTGGTGAGTTCTGATCATTTGTCTAATTGATGGTGACATAGCGATCGCTGATAATGTTCCCAAAGGACAGTGTTACGAGAAATGATTCAGAATGCAGCCGATGCCAACGCTACAAAAGTGACTATCAGATTTGAAACGCTGCCCTCGACCACAGTTCCTTTGCCTTCCGCTGCTGACAGCACGACTATGATCAAGCACACAATATCGCACCATACCCTAAAGCGCCTTTTGATCTCGAACAATGGACTCCCCTTTAGCGAAAAAGATTGGGCCAGGTTGAAGAGGATCGCTGATGGGAACCCGGATGAGACAAAGATTGGAGCCTTCGGTGTCGGTTTCTATAGCGTTTTCGATGACTGCGAGGAGCCTTTCGTTTCTTCCGGAACGGATGCTATGGCTTTCTATTGGAAGGGTAACGCTTTATTCACCCGCCGGCTGCAACTGAACGAGAAGGCAAACCCTGAGACTACATTCGTCCTAGACTATCGCAATGATACCTCCACTGTTCCGTCACTAATACAGCTTTGTCAGTTCCTGTCCAGTAGTCTTACATTCGTCCGTCTTGAATGTATCGAACTATGGCTCGACGACTGGAATGTTCTGACGCTGACGAAGAAGACTGCCCCAAATATCGCTCTCAGTATACCGAGGGATATTGGACCGAAAACGCAAGACGGGCTTATGAAGGTAACAAGTGTTACAAGAGAGGTCACGCAAGTCGATGCGGTCTGGATGCAAGCTGTTGATTGGAACCCGAATGCAAGCATGCTTCGTGAAGGTATCAGAGACACTACGGTTACGTTGCGCAGCTTTTTGTCCAGGCTCACTCAGGGTACCTCTTCCGAAAAGCCAGCAGTCACTGAAAAGGAAAACGTCAGCAGCTCCGCAGATTTGGCAAAGACTTTAACAGCATCGGTCTTTTTGCACATAAATACTGCAAGCATTCAAGCTTCTATTAGCCAGTCTTTAAGCAGCGAACTAGAACGGGCCACGCGGAAGCCACCACCTAAGAAGACGTCGATTGCGGTGTTGACACCCTCGTATGACACAAGCCTGGCTTCTGAGGCGTCAGGGTCCCAATCGGAGTTCCTATCCTCTATCCTTCCTTCGAAAGGTGGTAGAGTTTTCATCGGATTTCCAACGCAACAAACAACCGGCTTCAACGCTCATATTTCTGCGCCATCTGTCATCCCTACCGTGGAGCGGGAGAGCATTGACCTCAACACGAGATATATCAGCAAATGGAACATGGAGATGTTAAGAGCCGCGGGCATAGTCTGTCGAGTCGCTTGGTCCGCAGAGATGGCGTCACTAAAGTCTAAAATACTCTCCGGGAAAGAGCCGTCGAAACAGTCAAAAACCCCAAAGGAGGACGTTTTAAATGTGCTTCCTGAGGCTATCCATATCGCCAACCAGTTTGTGTTTCGCGAGTCCACGCCGTCGTCAATGCTCGGGCAGACGATGGAGGATGCTTTCTGGACCTGTAATAAGAATGCTTCAATTGAGGTGCTTTCCACCTGTGGTATTGTTCGAAACCACGAGGCGCGCCTTGCCGAAAAAGATCTGACTTTCATGGATTCTATACCGGTATTGCCTGAGGGGTTCATCGAAGGTTCCAAAGAGTTTGTCAGGAAGTTGACAGTGCTCGGGCTCGTCTCTGAGATAACAGTCCCTGATATCAAACGTGAACTGGAAGCCAGCACGCTACGATCTTCTCAAATCACTGAGTTTCTCAGTTGGTTAGGTCGAAAAGCTGTCTCAGGTCAACTGGATTCATATTCCGTTAACAGTCTTTTGAATGTTGCGGTAGCTAACACTGGCGATGAGAGCGACAAACCAACTGGGCTGATTGTGTTTTCTGGCATATCGCTTTTTCTGAATCCCCAGCGAATAACTGCCGATCTACCCTTGCCACCAGCCGTCATGCCCTTCAAATACACCAAAACATTGACCAAAAGGGAGCTGGAGGCGTTCAACTGGCAGGAGTTAGAGTTGGTTCCATGGCTGTGCTGGCTGGTCAGCAATGCTGGGAATCGGGATGCCCTTCCTCTATCTCAAGATATTACACAGACCGCGTCATTCGCAGCTCAAGTACTTCCGCTTATATCGAAACAGTGGGAAAGCCTTGGCCAATCTTCCAAGCAGCTCATTGTTGAACAGCTACAGTCGAATACGGTTGTTCCCACTAAGGTCGGCATGAAACGACCCGAAGAAACCTATTTTCCCTCAGTCCGGCTCTTCGACGACCTGCCTGTCGTTCATGGGCTTCAAGGCGTGAAAGAAAAGTTTTTGGCCGCTCTGGGAGTGCGCAAAACAGTCGAACTGGGTGTCATTTTTGATCGACTTTTGAATTCTCCGGAGTCGACTGATGGAAGACATCCGAGTCAAGGAAAGTGGAGCCATGTTGACTTGGTACGGTATCTCGCATCTGTTAGCAACGATATCCCTAGCAGCGACATGAGGCGGCTCAAGCAAACGAAGTTTTGCAAAGCCGAGTTGAGGTCTGGTTCTGGAGCTTTAAAATCCACAGACCGGGAACGCTACAAAGTTCAGGATCTCTTCGAACCAAATGAATCTCTTAGGGCACTGGGTCTTCCAATTATTGAATGGCCAGGGAGGTACGTCTCCAGTAGTTCTGAAGGCAGGTTCCTGGCTAGATTGGGCCTTCAGAGCTTCCCAACGGCCGCAGAGGTCGTACGCATTATGGCCAGAGCAGTGCAGTCGAATGACTGGTCTCTGCACGGGAAGGTCTTATCGTATTATATTACCGAATATGACTCAAATGGCTATGGTGTTTTCGATTTCAGTTCGGTAACCGACCCTTTTCTGCCCGTCGAGCGGTCGAACCACTTTCCCACCGGAGATATCAGTAGTAAGCAAGCGAACTGGTATGGCTCGCCGTTGGAAGAACAGCAATCCGTCAGTGTCCCGACCAAATGTTATACGGACGAAGGGGCTGGCTTGTTTGGATTCAACATCCTTCGCAGGGATCTTCATCGTCACGCCACCAAGCTCGGGGTGAAACAGCACCCAAGGTTAACAGATTGTTTGGATATTTTGATCCGTCGTCCACCATCTACAAAACGAGATGCGAGGGTTCTCTTTCGATACCTCGCTGGAAGAGTGTCCGAACTGAATTCGCGAGACATAGATCGAATCGGAAGAGCTGAAGTTGTGCCAATCTCCACGGAAGACGACTCACCCAAAGGTGAAACAATACGCCGTATAGCACCGAGACTTTGCTATCTTGGAGAGGGCGAAGATTACAGGGACCTTTTTGATTTTGTGGACTTTGGTCAGGAAGCAAATTTGTTTCTGATGGCTGTCGGATCGAAGAGGGAACCTACTAAAATAGAGCTCGCGCAGATGGTCGTCAAAGAACCTGCCAAAATATCCTCCACGTTCCAAAGTGCTGAAAAATATCTTAAACTGTTGAGAACACTTGCTGAGAATCTTTCCATTCTCAAGAGGAATAAAGAGCTGTTCCAGGAGATGAAAAGATCTGCATTTCTACTGGCTAGCAAAGATATCCCTTCGGTTAAGCAACAGACTGGTAACGCAGAGAAGGGGAGCGTTGTTCAGTCCGATAATGATGACGATGAAGACGCTGCTGGAGAGGAAAACATTAGGGAATGGACATTAACCGCGGCAAAAGACGTGGTTGTGGTTGACGACTTTCAAAGCTTCGTTCTCTTCAGAGAGCAGGTCCTTGCTGCTCCCCAAGAAGAGGTGTTGGAGAATTTCTACATTGCTTTAGGGGCAATTCCCCTAAGCCGAGTGGTTGAAGAACGAGCCCACTGGGGGCCACTGACAGCTGATCAACGTCCTGCAGTCAAGCTGCTGAAACTAATAAACGAGCGCTCAAGACTATTCCTTCATGACCAGCCTCCCGATGCAATCCGACATGACAACCGGTGGCTCGAGAAGAATCTCAAAGTTCAGGTTGTCCAATCAATTGCCATCACCCGGTCTCTCAAAGGTCGTCGCGTCTCTTACACACAGGAGAAAAAGGCCATAGTCACTGAAGTTTCGAAAGACTATGTTATGCGGATATGTCCTGGACGATATGATTTCTATGAGATCAGTCAAGCGCTCTCTCATCTTATTCTCACTCGACCGAAGCTCCATTCCTCGCTAACGCTAGAAATGCTTCTGAAGACTGACTTGCTGGAGTTGAGAGCGCGTGGGTACAACGTGGAACGTATTTTGAGGCAAAAGGCTCAGGAAGCCCGAATAGCCGAGGATCGTCGCCAGCAGCAGTTACAGGAAGAGCGCCAGCGCCTACAGGAGAAGGAAGAGGCAATTATTAAGGCTCAAGCTCAAAACCCGACACCTGAGAAGCAGAGCCAGGCTCCCATGCCCGGTGTCTTTCCGGAGTCTCCTTCCCATGGTCGTCACCGTTCCACTTCATCGTCAGAATCTGCCAATGACAAGGGTCGGGGGCTGTTTTCCAGTCTCGCCCGACATTTCAAGGAGGGGAAGAGAGCCTCCTGGAATCCATTCAGCGAGCAATCTCCTGCGCCAGATTCTCCTGGGACACTCCCTCCTCATCCACCGCCTGACGAACCGAAACCATCTCGTCCAGAGGCTCCGGTGACCGTGAATTCAGCCGTTCAGTTGCAAAAGAAACTACTGTCGGCCGTCCAGTCTAGCCGAGCGCATGGGTCATCTGATGTTTTCTCTCGGCCGCAGGCAGATCAGATCAACGAACTGAAGTCCTACTGCGATGAAAAGCCCGGTTTTGAGCTGGACTTTGCTGCTACACTTCCTTGTAAGATCAACGTCCTGCTGGCCAAGACGGTTTCCGAGAGATCCGCATTCTTAGCACAAAACAGCGCAGGGATGAACTTGTTTGGATCTATACTGCTTGACTGCGCCGATGTATTCTCCCTGCAGCCTGATACTCTGAGTATCTTCTATGATCCAGGTTCGAAAGCTATCGGATTCAATCGAGCTGGCAGTATATTCTGCAACTACCATTATTTTCAGCAGCTGCACGAAAAAGCACTGCTGCAAACCTCAATCTCAGACCGAGCTGAGGCGATGGTTTACTGGTGGGTAATTCTTTGCCATGAGTTGGCTCACAACCTGGTTGGAGACCATAGCTCTGCGCATAGCTACTACACGTATGACCGCCCCTCCCCCAAGATACTATGATGTGCTCATATGCTAATATTCCACTGCAGTGAAGGGTTTGTGTCTCAGTATTTCGCCCGAGTCGCGGCCAAGATCGCCAGTGCCAGTGCGCAGAGCCAGAAGAGTGGGTGATATTGAACGCTGGAGGACACCTTCAAGCAACTGTTAGATATATCATGTCTTATCTTGAGCGTCAAGGCGTTTTCCTTTAGTTCAACTGGGTGTTTTGGATAATCGGTTTCTTGCATAAGATTGGCTCATTACTGTCGTGTCCTTCTACGGATCACATCTGCCCGGATCTGATTCTAGACCTACTGCCGTAGACCCAATACTTACCTCAGAAAAGGAGACTGAGGGTCTGGCGATTATTGGGAGGCTAGATAGTAGATGGATCGATACGTACAGAGGAACGACCCCCGGGCCGTTACCTTATCTTCAACGGGTGGAACTCTGGCCGGAACGGGGCTCCACTGGACCTGGACTTTTTTCCCGAAGCCCCAGTTGGAACTTGTAATTGGCAAACCAGAATCTTTAGACCTGGAATTTTTGCCTCTCCCGCCACTGCCCTTTCAAACTTCACTCCAAGAGACAATTATAATTCGACAATGATCATGATTTCCACTGTATATCAGAGATGAACATGGTGCTCGATCCCTTTTCAATAAGAGCACCCTCACCTTTCTCATTCTTTTTTTAGCACTAGTAGTGGGTATAGGGCCACACTTCTTCATTTAATAACTACATTGTCTTCTTCTTTCTTGGTGTTTTCTATTGTCTCGCTATCTGTCCAATCTCCCTCGGCTCGTCCATAATGTCGCCGTTACTTGGTGACTGGACTGGGTCAAGTGATGGTGGACATGACTCAGGAGTTGATCCTCAGAGCGTTGACCAGAAAAGTATCCTGTATGTCGACGCTTACGACTCGTTCTCTTATAATGTGGTTGCCATGCTTGAAGAAGTCCTTGGCGTCCGGGTCACAGTGATTATGATAGATGCAGAATGGCCTGGCGGCAACATGGTGGAGTTTCTACGGCACTTTGATGCCGTTGTCCTGGGTCCAGGACCAGGAGATCCCAATATGCCCAGAGATGTGGGCGTCATGGCAGATGTATGGGGTTTATGCAGTTCCGACGTACTTCCAGTCTTAGGTATCTGCCTCGGTTTCCAGAGTTTGTGTCTTCACCACGGCATTCCCATCGACCGATTACCGGAGCCTCTACATGGCCAGGTCCATCGGATTACAACGGCACAGACAGATATGTTTGGAGATATACAAGATCTGGAAGTCACACTCTACCATTCCTTGTACGCCCGGTTCGATGACATTATAATGTCAAATCCGCCTGGCAGCACGGAGTCTCTGAAACCAGTTCTTGAACCTCTCGCCTGGTTATCGGTCCAGCCAGATGGTGCTTCTTCCTCCGCCATTCAGATTCCAATGGCTGTGCGCCACCGGGAAAAGCCTTTCTGGGGTGTCCAATTCCATCCCGAGTCCTGTAAGTCTGACCGAGCAGCGTGTAATGAACTGCTCCGCAGGTGGTGGGAAATGTCTGTCTTATACAACAAGAAACACGGGCGGCGAGGCTATGGGCCCCTCCCAGCAATTATTACTCGACATTCAAGCGCATCGACTAGCTTGGGAGATGCTGCATTCGTGATGCTCGACTGGAGTGCATCGTCTTCCAAGCGCTCCGCCTCTCGGTCTGTCGTGGCTAGTCAGCTGGATGCTGAAGTGATATGCGAGTGCTTTAACACACCGGGGACACCAACTGTCCTGTTTCGATCCAATGGCAGGCACAGCGTCATATCTGTCCCAAGTCCAGACAGTTGGAGACTTGAGTACTACGCTCAGCGGCAACACTTATCAATGGAAAAGCTACCAGTATCCTCCACCGATGCCCCAGAAGCAGGAAACGCGAAATTCGAAACATCCATGTCGGTCTCTCAACTCTGGGATAGCCTGAAATATTTAATGGACCTGAAGAGGCTTGATTCAGGAGATAGCGACGTGCCTTTCTGGGGAGGATTTCTTGGGTACTTTTCTTACGAGCTAGGATTGGCTTGCCTCGCTCATCCTAAAACTGAGAGCGGGAGTTTCAAAGACGACTGCCACCAACAGAATACCGATGCCGGGGAACCAGCTGATGTGAGCCTACTGTGGACTGACAGAAGCATTGTAGTTGACAATGAGACGGGCCTCATTACTTTGCAGTCGACAAGGGAGGAGGATGATCTGCCAGCTGGCTGGTTAGATGAGACATTGAGCATCCTAAAGAGTATTGGCTCTTCAATCGTGGAGAGCTTTGTGGCTGATGAGAAGTTCTTGGATTCTGTTCTCAGCAGAGGAGTGGTCCGCTTTCCTGATCGGAATACTTATCTGAGTCAGGTCGAGGCCTGCAAAGTCGAGCTGAGGGCAGGCGAGTCTTATGAGCTGTGTCTCACTTGCGAGACTTCCATCACTCTACCGCAGCCGGATACCTCTATCAAGCGCATTGAGTTCCCGTGGAAACTTTATAAACGCCTCAGGAAATACAATCCTGCCGCATTCAGTGCCTATGCGAAACTGGGAAACGTCAAGATTGTGAGCAGTAGCCCCGAATGCTTTCTGAACTGGAGCCGCCATTCCACCTTGGAGATGAAACCAATGAAGGGCACTGTGAGAAAGACGAACAGTATGACAATAGAAAAAGCACGGGAAATCTTGGGTTCCACGAAGGAGATGGCTGAGAATCTCATGATTGCTGACCTCATACGGCATGATCTTTATGGCATTTGTGGCACGGGGGGCGTTCATGTAGAGAAGTTGCTCGAGGTGGAAGACCACGGGCGGGTTTATCAAATGGTTACCCACGTCAAAGGGCATGTTGACCCGCGTCGGCCTGGCTATGCTGCCGAAAGTCTGCCGCTTTTAGGGTCGTCCAACATGTCCGCCTACGGTCTTACGGCACTGCAAAGATGTCTCCCGCCGGGTTCGATGACAGGAGCACCAAAAGAACGATCGTGCATGCACCTTTCCTCCATTGAAGGACGAAAACGCGGAATATATTCAGGGGTAATGGGCTTCCTCGACCTTGGCGGCGGTGGAAGCTTCTCGGTCCTAATCCGTACGGCCTTCAGTTGCTCTGACGATCGAGATAACTGTCAGAAGTGGCGAATCGGTGCCGGCGGCGCAGTAACTATGCTGAGCAGCGCGGAAGGTGAATGGGATGAAATGCTCACGAAGCTGCGGACTGTTTGCGGCATCTTCATGCCTTCAGACGTCAAATAAATCGATTCCCGGAGACCTGGTAGCTGATATATGAGCATATCTTTGCACGATTTTTTTTCCCCTTACGAACTTGATGTACGACTACCCGGCAGCGACCTTCAACAGTTGCCTTTGGAATGATTAATGTGAACAGGATATTACACGGATAGATTGGGCAGATTCAACATTGAGCGTGGGGTACGGTTTTTGGTTTCATGTGCGATTTATCTTTTTTTTTGAAGCTCAGTCCAGAGAGATACTTATAGAGGTCAGGTATCCATTAATATAAGCATCACCGTCTATCTACTTAGATCTTTTCCATCTACATAAAGACCGAGGTGCAAACGAAGCAAACACGTTTTTCTCCGCGGAGCTCAACCAGTACTAGTTATCTTGAGAGCTGGATACTTGACGGCAATGAACAAGCTTCCTGGTATACTCACAGTGGCTTGATCCTCTTTCTACGTTAAGGACTGCGACAGCAGTTTCAAAATGGCGGGCTCTCAAGATCCCTCTTCGCTAGAGGAGATCCTATGGCGATCACCCTCTCACGTCCAGATGATGGGCGGATACCTTCATTCAAATAACAGTAGGGTGTCTCCTGCTGATATGACCGTTTTCAGCTCCTGATCGTTGACTGTTGCTAGTTCTCTTCTATTTCGCCGAATCGCCCTTCTTCGATGCAACCTCGAACAACGCCTCTTTAGCAATCCAAGCTAATTACAATGAAGCCTTCCGTCATTTCGTGGAGACAAGGGAAGCCTTTGAGGGCCGGCTGAAAACCATGCAGGGCTTAGAGTTCATGGTTGCATACGATCCGTTACAGGCAGCGGCTGGATCAAATGCGCAGTTCGCACACGAACCGTCCAACGTCTGGGTGATTCGGAAACAGACGAGGCGGAAACGAGCCGGCTATGAGGACGAAGTCGTGGTTCTGGCCACGTTCTTCGTGGTAGGAGATTGCATTTACATGGCCCCTTCTGTTGCAAGCGTAGTAGGGAATCGGATTGTAAGTCTTTGTCATCTCCGCGGGTTTTATTCACCGGCTCGGTCAGTGCTAAATTTTGGTTTCACCTACTTGCAGCTTTCGGCGGTGACATCCCTTACCAGTTTGCTCAAAACTGCGTCGACGTTGCCTATCTTCACCCCTTCACATGGACACACGTATCTTCCACCGGCGCCCAAGTCTTCGGAGGCCGGTCAGTCGGGAGTACAGACGCAAACAAGCAAAGAGAACACGCCCATGCCTGATGCGGATACTACGAAAGCGCAATCCTTCACGGGTGCACAAGGCACCGCCAGCTCGACCGTAAACGATCTTAAAACCCTTGCGGAATCATTCACCTTATTATCCCGCTATGGGGACGAGTACATGGACGAGTGCCCGTTGATGGGGGAGCCAGGATCTTTTATCCTATCCAGAATTGGAGACGCGGATCGAGGCGTTGCCTCAAAACAGCAACCTCCTGCCAGTGCGACAGTGCCAGGTCGAGTTGGAACGCCTCAGTCAAGAGCTGACACGCCGGGGAAGGCGCCCGAGAAGGGAGGAGGCGCTGCAGAGGAGCCCAAGTTCCGGAAGAAGAAGGGCAAACCGGCGAGTTAACGATGAGTGTACGTCGAATTTTTGATACCCATTTTCAGACAAATACGTGCACCTGCGCCCAATAATTATATTCTAGCATAAAACACAGCTGCCCGGATATAACGTCCCGCATATCATTAGGTAGGTTCACAGATTATTACCATCGAATATGAATCTAGGCTGCGGACCCTCGGAGAAGACCTGAATCTCCGCCCAGTTCTTGTGCTCTGACGCCACATCTAAGAATTTACTTCCTTCCTCCCAAGTTCTAAACCACAACACTTCTCACTCCCCTTTCCAAACGACTCTGTCGAGAGGTAAAACACTCAAAATGACGGACTCCGAATCCAAACGCCCCGTAGTCTGCGTCTTGTAAGTTTCGCGAATCCTTGGAACAATGTACCCCTCCTCCGCAGCTCCCCTCCCTCCTCTACTAGCGTCCTCGTCTCCTACAACCGCTAAGAACAAAATAAAGAGATGAGAGGTAAAGCTAATAGAATATAAAAACAGCTGCGGCTCCGTCGAAGGCAGCAACCCGGTCCATATAGAATCCGCCCGGCGCCTCGCCCACATCTTCCACGAGAACAACATCCAGCTCGTCTACGGCGGCGGCACAAAGGGCCTGATGGGCGAGATTGCCCGCACCCTCGTCCGTCTCTCTGGTCCCGATTCCGTGCACGGCGTTATCCCGCGCGCCCTTGTGCGCGTTGAGCCGGGCTACAAGAACAAGGACAGCCAAGGCACGCCGTCTACGTCCTCCGCCGCCGGAGCAGGAGGGGAAGGTAAAGAGGCCGAGCGCGTGCTTGACGACAGCGCACAGTCGTCGTCCGAGTACGGAATCACGACGATTGTCGCGGACATGCACACGCGGAAGCGGATGATGGCGGAGAAGGTGCGAGAGGGCGGGCCCGGGAGCGGATTTGTTGCGCTGGCGGGTGGGTTTGGGACGATTGAGGAGGTGATGGAGATGACTACGTGGAACCAGTTGGGCATTCATCACCTGGGGGTTGTGTTATTGAATGTGGAGGGGTATTGGGATGGGTTGTTGGCTTGGGTGAAAAACTCGGTGCGAGAGGGGTATGTGAGTGAGGAGAATGGAAGGATTCTGGTCGAGGCGAAGAGTGTTGACGAGGTCTGGCCGAAATTGGTGGCTTATCAGGTTAGTGAGGGGAGGATGGACTTGAAGTGGGAGGAGGATTAAGTGGGCTGGTGAGTTTAGATAGCGGGATTTTATAGACAGGTAGATGTCTAGAGACATTGTTACTGGATAGACAAACATGGCGCGGTGCTAGCTTCGTTCTCTCATTTATTCTCAATACCAGTAGTAAAGTGGTTTTGTTCTATGGCTCAAGTTCCCGTTCATGAATCAACTTCCATCGTCTCGCCCTCTTTCGTCTCACCCGCATCTGTCCGCTCCAGAGCCTCCAGAAGCGGTAGAAGCTGCTGTCCTTCATACAGTTTGAAGGTATCAACCTTCCTAGGCTCTTCGCTCACAAGGCCAACCACACCGACAGATGTGTTGTCCACCGTCAGCTCTTTGTCCTGCGAAAGAGTCTCCTTGAGAGCCCTAAGGCCGTGGGTGATGAGCTCATCGCGGTTGCACTGCGTGAATTCGTCTAGATGGCGCTCCAAGTAAGTCCGCGCCATCTGAGATCTTGCCCCAATGGCACAGGCGAGCATCTCCTGGGTCATGCCGGAAGGCTGGAATTCGAATAGGTGAGGGCCGGCTTCGTCGACTCCAGCAACGAGTAGGCCAACGCCGTATGGCCGCTTTCCGTATTGTTGCGTGTTTGTCTGAGCACGATCTGCGATCTGGGTCACGATACGGTCCACGGGCAAGGGACGGCCATAGGTCATTCGGGAGCCGAGGCACTGTTGCTTCATATAGTTGGAAAGTACCCGAGCGTCAGATGCCAGACCGGCGATAGCAACGCCCATGTGCGAGTCAACTTCAATAATCTTCTTCTGGTATGAGGAGAGTTCTTCGGCGTTTCTCTAAAGTGCGATTATGGCATTAGCTGATATAGGTCTTGGCTGCGTGTTGATGTACGGGTTTGGCCTTACTTTGAGGCCGACCAGGACGGCGTGAGTCTTGTTGGCCAGTCCAACCACAACGGATCCCTGCTTCACTGCTTCCTGTGCATATTCCACCTGAAATATCCGACCTTGCGGGGAGCTTCATCAGGGGCGAAATGTCAGTGTCAGAGTACTCAAGAAGCATTAATGGGGAGCTCATACAAAGTGACCGCATCGTTGTCGTAGTTGTTTCTGAACATTCTGGTAGTTTGGTGATGGTGGAACTATGATAGAAGGGCGAACAAATTGAGACTGTAGTAACTACGTCTCCTCGTTAAAGTTAAGCACAGGAATAGAGTATAGAACTTGATGGGAAGATGAAAGCGAGACACCAGGCAGACAGCAACTGACGAAACATGGATGGAGTTGCGAGGAGCTCCAACGGAGGTTCCAGCCTTGTGATGGCCTTGGAGCCTTAGGCTACAGAGATCCTCAGCTGCCAGCCGCCCGAGTCCATTCAACGTCACCCGCATTTCTCAGTCATCGCTCTTAAATCAAACTGATTTGGATACTGCTTTCTGCTTGCGATAGATGCTTGCTGTGAAGCAAGATTATACTCGGCAATTGTCCGCGCAGATCTAACTTTGTCCGACATCTGCCCGCTGCCTGAAGCTCGACGCACCTGCGTCTCCGCAGCCATGGCCGCTGGACTCAAGACAATCATCGCTCTCTCCTTCGTACGGCACCTGTTTGTCCTTTCATAAGACGCTCACTGATTTCCCGTCCTTGCGCAGGTGCTTGCCATCGGCTTCCTCCTTGTCATCCTCTCCTCGGCTCTGTGGCACAACTTCCTGCCGCTGACAGTCGTCGCTACCTACGTTATTGCGCCGCTCCCCAACTGGATTTGTTCAAGATGTGCGAACCCGGATGATTTTATGGACAGCTCTGGCAGCGCTGCGGCCGACTTCGGTCGTTTCTTGACGGGATTCCTGGTCCTGATGGGGATTGGTAAGTGACCACACCTGCCAGTGCACCAATGAACATCGTCACATCGACCGTTATCAAACGTTTCGCCTTTCTATAGATCCTACATGTCCTGGTTACCGAGCAATGCGCTAACTTTTTTATCCCAACAACAGCACTTCCCGCTGTACTTGCGCATAGCGGTGCGATCGAGATCCCTGCCATGATCATGTCCATCGTCGGCGGTCTTCTGATCTACGGCACGATCATTAGTTTCTCGATGTTCTTTCGAGAACAAGAAGAATTCTGAGGCTACGACTTATGATTAATTGGAAGCAGGCAGGCTTCGCTCTCAGAACCATTCTATACGGCAAACGTCGCCACGCCCGCCTGTCTAACATGCCGACGGTCTCCATTTTTGCTTGGCTGCATCATTATAATTGATATCTTTTTGTCTGACGTATGCTGGGGATCCTTGACATGAACTTGATACGATATTTCTCACCCTTGATTCTACTGTCCGTTATTAGGCGATATGATCTGATGTACCATAGCCACTCATGCGGTTATATAAAGAAATTCCAAGATCAATCAAACTGGTCTAATCACTGTACCCACAGTAACTTAAAATGTCCAATCTCGGTTTGTGCTGTTCGATGAGGATGTTCAGGCACCTATTTTAGCGTCACGTGATAACGCGCTCTTACGAGACGCGTCGATAAATCCATCATCCAGTCGATTCAAGATCGCCAACAGCATCGGCCCTAGAATATGACGCGCTTATAACATGTGTGTTTTGCTAAGTCCGGAGTACGCTGAAGATGAATATCTGGTCTGGTGCTATTGCCTTAGACGATCAATCGCAATTACAAAGTGAGACTACCATTCGCTCAAGGATTTGAAACCACTCACCAACCGTACGTGGCAGGCCTGCAACTTATCGACCGGTCCGCCAGTTGGCAGTCTGATTTACTCAAAGGCTCAACTCTAGGCTTTCGTAGCTTTGTTAATCCTGCTCTTGTTCCACTATACGCACGCGTTGGTCCGAACCTCGAACTCCATACGAATGACCCAGAAACAACGCAATGGCTGAAGCACAAGTTGCTGGGTAATATATGGCTAGATGACGACGAACTGGATCATTTTCAGAATATTCAATGCCCTGTTGGTTTCCTTGTCAACCTTGATGGTGCTACGCGACCTAGAACCGCCGGGACGACCACCACTGATCTACTGATATACGGTGTCCTATCGTCGACATCCTCACATGAGCATCGACCTAGTCCGCCTACTTCGTCTTCGCCAGAAAATGAAGACACCATTTCTGGGATTGTCAAACAAAGGCTAAGGGTTTATGCTACACCAATCTCCGGGTCCCTTATCACGAGAGCTCAAGCTCTCCCTTGTCGCGACGATCTCGAAAATTTCGCTGGACATGAACAATATGCACAGTTTCTCCCGGATCTTCACTCTCCGAGCCCCAAGCGCAAGCGCGTGGCAACGCTCTTTGAATCTGTGGCACAACATCATAAACGAGTACGACACAAGGGAGGCGAAGGTGTGTCCCTAATGATGGCATCACAGTCGACGCAGCAGCTACAAAACTTTAATATCAAACGAGAGTCCGAAGAGCCTGCACTTCCCATGTTGAGTAAGATCGCTTCTCACCGATCCAGGTCACTTTCGACAAGTTCAAATCTGAATCCTAACAAAGTGCTGGATTCCCGCGCGGATATTCCGCGGCCCAGCAGCAATCGGGGTCTTCCTCGTGAATTAACCTCTAAAAGAGGTACACCAGCGTCAACCCCATTCCCGGAAAGCCTCTCGCGAAAGGATAGAGGTTGTTCACCAGCAGTCCTGTCTTCCGAAGGCAAGGAGCCCCTATCAAGATCCAAGGATGCAGACGCTATTATTTCCGACAATAAGAACACAATAACCCGTACGATCCTAACTTGTATGCGATTATACGGATACAACCGCACAACACGCCCGGTATCTTCGCACAAGTTTATGTCCGGTGATGGGGCCGCCTCTCATGGCGAGGGAAAAGACTCGCAAACTCCAAGCGATAACATGACCCTGCCTAGTTCCACGTCGTGTAGTGATGAAGATGAGTTCAAGGCCATGTATCATGCAACTTATCGCGCATCCACTTTTGCATTGCGGAAATATCTCAAAGAGACGCCTTCTGGGGGTGATGGTTCTAGTACCATTCCACCTGTCTTAGATAAAGCGAAGGCAATGACATATATCGACGGATTCCTGAAGTTATTTTGCGAGGAAGAGCACTGAGCCTGGCTGGTCCAAGCTACGAGGACACGATGTTACGAAGTATATAGTCAGATGGTTTTGCATTCTGAGGAGTTGGAGATTTGTTATAATTTAACTCATGTTATCATCCAACAAACCTTTCATCCCAGATGAAAACGTAGTACCTTGGTAGCTTGTCGGACTTGATCTTAAATTACCTCTGACCATGGAGAATATAGTATTCCGGGGGCAGGATTTTCCGGATTCCGAGTCAGCTGCATCGTCATTCCAGCCTCCGGGTCAGAGCATAAGGTACCTACTGAAGAGCGATTCGCAAAGATAATCATCAAACCCCTCTCTTCTCCCGCACGCCTCCGTCACATAATCAACTCCATCTTCTTCAGTCCCCCACAAAAATGGACGGCTCCGAAAACCGTCTATTCCGGTTCTCCAAGCCCGAATGGCTGAACAACTCGACCGTGCGGAACGCAGGCGTCTACGCATCGGGCGCTCTGGTAAGCTTGCTCGGTCTATGACCATATACAATCGCTTCAGCAAACAGAAGGGACAAGTCTAACGCAGACGTAATTAATGTAGTTCTCTCTTGGCTTCTTTTTCCTGATTGACGCGGCCGCCTTCTCACATAGCTCCCGCAACGGCTCCGACGTCCATGTCAAGTTTGTTGACTGGATCCCCGGTATCTGCTCCGCGCTCGGAATGCTGGTCATCAACTCCATCGAGAAGTCTAGGCTACAGGCCGACAGTTTCAGTTATAGCGGAAATGGAGTTGCCTGGAAGGCGCGCTTTGTGCTTTTCTTAGGGTTTGCGTTGCTTGCGGGTGGATTGGCGGGGAGTGTGGTATGTCCTATCTACCCTATCTAGAATAACTTCTGCCTTTAGCTTTATATCAGGTCCGGAGGTAAGGGTTATAGAAGGTCACTAACGGGTATGATTAGACGGTTATGGTTCTCAAGTACCTGATCAAGGGGTATCCGCTACCGACGCTGTACTTTGGCATCGCAAATGTTATTTCCAACGGATTGATCATGCTTAGGTGAGTTGGCGCATTCTTGTTGAGTCGACTCTATCACACTTGCTAACTGTATCGTTCTCCCTCTCTAGTTCGGTTGTCTTGTGGGTTTCCCAGAACATTGAAGACGACTACACGTACAACCTTGCGCTCTGAAAGCTCTCAAAGTAGCTGCGCTGCTTACGGGCCGTCCCCTTCGCTGAGTATATGGTACGAATGTTTCCAAACGATTCCTGAACGATATGTGTATTGCGCGTTATATCCTCCAAGTCTTTATATTTACATCTGTCTTTGCTTTTTGGAACGGCGTGACTGTCTCGTACTGTATGATCTTCATCTTTTGATACTTTCCAAGCTATGTCGATTCCCATGATAGGGTCGATTGTGGTAAGCCTGTACGCCTACCCAGATCTGTCCCGCTAGACCCTTAGGCATATATCAACGCGCGATAAGACTAGCGCAGGGTAGCTATCTAGGGGAAAAGAAAACGGGATGGTTTCCCTGCTGTTGAAATTTCAGTCCAGCACTGCCAAGTCCTGCATTCCCAGGTTTGCGTCAACCCGAGGCGCATCTGGCTGCAACTTTCTCTAACCACGGCGCTTATAAACAACGGGAGCTTGTCCGATGTTGATATGTCACCGGTCACTCAATGTTCATCTGAAACGACCGCCGATTTGGTATATGAGGTGAAAGCCGTCTGCCTGCAGTAAAAACGCGCATAACTGAATCTTTTGGCGGAGGCATAAGGCATCAAAATTCATTGTCCGTGGTGGCATCTGATTACGACGACGGAACGGGGTGCGCTCTCAATTTATCCATAATCGCATCGATGGCGTCCATATCTCCGGCGTCAACCTTTTCACTGGCGTATCCATTAGGGAGATGTTTCGTCAGCTCATCCATGCCCGGTTGATAATTGCGCACACCGGAGGAGATGGCGTAGATTGCTTTCTTGCGGACTGTGGGGGAGAAATCCTGCGTTGAGAGCGCGACTAAAGTCGGGATGGCGTTCATGACAATGAGCTATTTGACACGATCCGTCAGTATTTCCCTTCCGACGACCAACGGAACGAGCAATGGGACATACCTTATCCTGGGCCTTTTCATTATTCTGCACCGCCGTTCCAATGCACCATGCCGCCATGCGTCTCATCTCTGCCTCCTCATGCTCCAAGAGCTCAACAAGCGGAGTCCAGAGGCCCAACGGTTCCAGGTTATTGGCATTGTCGATGGACTCGACCAGTTGTTCAAAGTTGTCAAAGGCAATGAGTTTGTTTTCGAGGTCGACTTCGTCTGAACGCAAGGCTTCCATGGAGGCTTTCATCAGGTCGGCATCGGAGGGACCACCGAACAAGGTGTTGATCATCTGCGGGGTGATGCCGCGGGAGGCGTCGGAGGCATTGTTGCTGGTTGTGGTTGAGTTGGAGGCTTGTTGGTCGTTTGGCTTGGAGTTCTGGATTCCCCATTTGAGGAGGTTGTTCATGTTCGGGTCCATGGTGGTTGATCTGGAAAACTTTTTTCTACCCTTATTTTTACACTTCTTTTTTTTTTTCAGTAAGTTCGGTATAAAAACGGCGCTAAATGAGTTTTTTTCCTTTGGCTTCCTTAGGCGAGAACAGTGGTCTGAAGATCTTCAAATACCGAGAATATAATGTGCTTTGAATCAAGATAAATAATAAAAGGGATGGTGGAAGACGAAAAGGTAAAAGGCCGGGTGAGCAGAATAGTTAGGTTGCCCGCAGTGGTTACGTTAGAAGCATCCGTCGTCGGATCCAGACGCTTCATGCAGCAGCGATAGATTTCCACTTTGTTCTACGCTAAACAGGACGTCCAAATGGGCACCCAGGGACCAACCGCTGCACATTATCTTTTTGTATATGACTGTTATTCCGTCGGCCCAAGACTTATTTGCAGTGTCGACAAAATAGCTTCTTGAGTTTGAGACCCCATTCTTTGGTTCCTAGTGGTTTCAAGGATCGCCCTCCAGGGCTGGCTTCTTACCCCGCCATGCTTGAGCCCCGCGATGCTGTCATAGAACCGTTTCGGTGCGGCTGTATGCCGGTCAGGCTGCGATTATGTCGACAGAATTGGCATACTTACTAAAATGTGACCTTTCAATAATGTAGTTTTGTTCTCAATTGGTGAATATTTACCTACTGGCACCTGGACAATCTCCCCTATCCCCCTATCCCCCTAATACTCGATGATCTGGACCGGAAAAAAGGCGGTAAGACTAGTCACTACTGGGGACTTCTCCAACCAACCTTGGCTCGTGTGCTGTTAATAGTATCATTAGTATAGCGGACCATCCTGATATTGAGGCTTGTATCTTGATAGGGAAAGCTAGTCTAACTCCTCAGAGGCTACCTAGACGAAAGAATTTAATCTCTATAAAAGTCCCACTGCTGAAAACAGGTAAGATTCGCGGTCTTACAGGCATCCAAACCTCTCCTGATCTCGACGAGGGGTAAGAATCTGGACGCCTGGATTCCTCTTCAGGCATTATTGGCATGTTACCTGCAAAAGACAGTCGTCATCGTGCTTAGTCTACGTATTATTATTACCTACCTATTATTGTTGTGGCCAGTTTATTATTCCCGCTATGACGCTGATAATCATAGAGCGAATGGGAGAGGTGAATAGACTAATACCTAGGCAATGAGGGACCCTGTTCTTTGGGACTTGCCGGACTGAACCATTCTCTTGCAAGCTTGGATTTCACGGTCCGCCCCACGAGGACTCATCATCTCACCTGGAGGGGAAAGGACACCTCAGCTGAAGGGAGAATAATAATCATTCTGCCTGAGAGAGGCAACACCATTGGGGGAAGTGTATAAAAATGACCAGAAGAGAATAATAATATATTATGTACTTCAAAATTCAGAACAGACAACAGACAACAAGTGTGTGTGTGTGTGTGTGTGTGTGTGTGTGGCGGTGACAGCAACGACTGGGACCCGACTAGGTCTCCCCTTTAGCCCCTTTAGCAGCTAATCATAGCAACTGGGAAACTACCTACGTACTACTGAGCCCACGCCCGGTCGGGTCGTCCAGCCCCCTTTCCTCCTGCTGGTCCTTTTTTTCTGTCCAGTTCGACTACTTCTTCTGAAGGCCCTCGTCCCGTTCTGGAGCTCTGCTTGCTGACTACTCCGCCGACCACCCGCTGCCCTCTCCCTCCACCAACGACCACCACCAAACTCTCGACTCGCTGAACTGTCCTTCCTCTCCCCTTCTCTCTCCTCCACTACTCTCTCCTCTCCCCAACACCAAGCCGTTACAACAACAACAACCGCATCCTATTTCCTTCTCCTCTTAATCCATCTCTCCTCCTCTTCTCCTTCCCATCTTTCTCATTTCTTTTTCTCTTTGTTCTTCGTAGTTTAATCTAGACACCATGGAAGGTAAGGTTTCTGCCACCTAACGCCTTGCTTCCTCGCTTGTCCTTCGTCACCATCCCCTCCACATCCCTGCTGCGTTCACTTTGCGCTAACCAGACCCTTTGGAACCCTGCAGAAGAAGTCGCTGCTCTCGTTATTGACAATGGGTATGTCTTGACTCTGGTTTTGATGGCATCGCAGATGCCTGTCTAGCTTCCGTACTTGTCCCTGAACATCCGCCCTCTTGTGCCGTTGGTCGCAATGGCCTTCCCGCCCTGACGTCGTGGTTGAGCATTGGCGTCAATATGCGAAGAGGATTCGTCTAGGATGAACACGAAAGCTATTTTGCATCGACAATGCCATGGTATGCTTGGTATGCTGACGAGACTTTCCTTTAGTTCGGGTATGTGCAAGGCCGGTTTTGCCGGTGACGATGCCCCCCGAGCTGTTTTCCGTAAGTGACCCCCTCAGTCCCTTCCACGCGTTTTCCGCACCCTCTGTATTATCGGAGCTGTCAAGCCTGTCATCAAGGAAACTTGGTGAAGCGAACCCACTGTACTCTCCGGGATACCTGGCCTAGGGTTGCGGGCACCTATTGCTATTCCGACGATACCGTTGTCGACCTCACAAATCGGATGCTAACTGCGGTGCGCAGCCTCCATTGTCGGTCGTCCCCGTCACCATGGGTAAATATCCCCCCAATGATTGAGTCCCCGTTCGAAAGTGAGGTGTCGCCGCTGACACTCGGTACAGTATCATGATTGGCATGGGCCAGAAGGACTCGTACGTCGGTGATGAGGCACAGTCCAAGCGTGGTATCCTCACGCTCAGATATCCCATTGAGCACGGTGTTGTCACAAACTGGGATGACATGGAGAAGATCTGGCATCACACGTTCTACAACGAGCTCCGTGTCGCTCCCGAGGAGCACCCGGTTCTCCTGACCGAAGCCCCCATCAACCCCAAGTCCAACCGTGAGAAGATGACCCAAATCGTCTTCGAGACCTTCAACGCCCCCGCCTTCTACGTCTCTATCCAGGCCGTCCTGTCCCTCTACGCCTCCGGTCGTACCACCGGTATCGTCTTGGACTCTGGTGACGGTGTTACCCACGTCGTCCCCATCTACGAGGGTTTCGCCCTTCCCCACGCCATCTCCCGTGTCGACATGGCTGGTCGTGACCTGACGGATTACCTGATGAAGATCTTGGCCGAGCGCGGATACACCTTCTCCACCACCGCTGAGCGTGAAATCGTCCGTGACATCAAGGAGAAGCTCTGCTACGTCGCCCTCGACTTCGAGCAGGAGATCCAGACCGCTTCCCAGAGCTCCACTTTGGAGAAGTCCTACGAACTGCCTGATGGTCAGGTCATCACCATCGGCAACGAGCGTTTCCGTGCTCCTGAGGCTCTCTTCCAGCCTAGCGTTTTGGGTCTGGAGAGCGGTGGTATCCACGTCACCACTTTCAACTCCATCATGAAGTGTGATGTTGATGTCCGTAAGGATCTATACGGCAACATTGTCATGGTGCGTATCCCTTCCGTTCTCACTGTATCAGGTGGAACTAACAAATCCATAGTCCGGTGGTACCACCATGTACCCTGGTATTTCCGACCGTATGCAGAAGGAAATCACCGCGCTCGCTCCCTCTTCCATGAAGGTCAAGATCATCGCTCCTCCTGAGCGTAAATACTCCGTCTGGATCGGTGGTTCCATCTTGGCTTCCCTGTCCACCTTCCAGCAGATGTGGATCTCCAAGCAGGAGTACGATGAGAGCGGTCCTTCTATCGTCCACCGCAAGTGCTTCTAAGGTACTCCGCCCCCAATCTTTCCTGTCCACTTATTAGATCCCTTTGGGTTAACTCATATATAGCTCTTGCGTTGTGTCTTGTCGTTGTCGCGTATTTCCTCTTGTATTAAAAGACCAAACGGAGGCCAACGGTGGCTTGTGGGCCGTCTCTGACTCACACTAGGAGGAAGAATACCTGGAAAAGGAACTTTGATTTTAGCTGTGGATAGAGATGGTTTGTTTGAGACGCTTGTCGCTCGGCGCAGGGGGCAATCTCGAATGGCAGCTTGTGAAGACCGAGGCAAGAAAAGTCGATGGATACTGTACATGGGTTCGTTCTATTGCCAGTGCGGTGAAAGCTTCCTCTCATATAGTTGAATCCTTGTTTGAATCCGTTTGTCTTTTATTTGGACTGGTTTATCTTCTGAAGTTCCGCCGTCGAGAGTGATGCTTTCCTGTGGAGCTGATGAGTGTGTCGTTGCCGCTACCTACTTGTTCTCTTTTGTTCTTCTATTCTCATTGACCCGTTTCCTCCTTCCGAGCCTTGGAATTGTCGACATTCTCTCCCAGCGCGTTTACAAACAGCGAACCTGATATCAGTATAGTATGGAACAAGTAGCCTATCCAAAATACACACAGTACAAAGCACCGTTACTTACTTTGCTGTTGCTATACGATGGAAAGATCTCAATGCATGCCATTGTACATTGCCTGTTCTACTCTCCGGCAACAAATGCAAGTATATCAACAGCTTAGTGGTAGTTAGCTCCCAGCTTGAAATGGAACGAAGAAGGTTCTTTATGGACATACAATGTCTACTAAGGTGCAGGCATGCCTATGCCGCCAATGTTCAATATATATATCTACAGTATGATAGCTAAGTTTGGACTCAAGGCAAGGCGGACTTATTATCAGATAGGCGGTTATTTATATAATTTATAATGTGCCGTACCGTACAGTAAATTACTGCTTGTCCCAAACTGCTCTCATTTGGTATTTGCGAAGTACTCCTAAGTACGTAATGTTGGAGCAGGTATCTACTTACTAAGTAGCTAGGGCATGTAAGCAACAAGAAACAAAGTCCATGTGGATTAAAGCTGCTAAATCTCGGAGTATCTTAGTTGATTGCATGTAACGTCGTAAACATGAATATAAGCATTAAGGACATTCTTTTACAAGTATGCACTGTATATTCCAGAACCAAAAATAAAAGATCTAAGCATCCCACGTCTCCAACCCGGAGACAAGGCAGCCCTCCTCACCCTCATTCTTGACCTTGAGTTCACCGACCTGGTAGACAGTCTCACCTTCCTTCTCGAGGAGCTCGCGCACGGCAGCCTCAGAGCCCTTCTCGACGACGATTACCATACCTACACCGCAGTTGAAGGCGCGAGTCATCTCGTGAGCGGAGACGTTACCGTTCTTCTTAAGCCACGAGAAGACGGGCGGGAGAGTCCACGTCTTCGCATCGATATGCGCGGCCAGTGTCGGGGGGAGCATACGGGGGACATTGTCGACGAGACCACCGCCGGTGATGTGCGCGAGACCCTTAATTGCGGAAGGCGAGGAGGCGGTGAGGGCTTTGAGGAGCGGCTTGACGTAGATGCGGGTTGGAGTTAGGAGGGCACGGCCGAGGGTGAGGGTTTCGGAGGAGGAAGGCATGCTGAAGGGTGCGGGGTCGTTGTAGCTCAGACCGGAGCGTTCGACGATCTTCCGGACGAGGGAGTATCCGTTTGAGTGAGGGCCAGAAGAAGCGAGAGCGAGTAGGACATCGCCGGCTTTCATTGCGGAGGTGTCGGGGAGGATAGTCCGGGCGTTAGGGCCGGACGTGTTGATGGCGCCGACAGCAGCGCCAACAGCATCGTAAGTCTCATCAACGAAAAGACCAGGCATCTCAGCGGTTTCGCCGCCTATCAAGGCACAGCCTGCCTGCATGCACCCGTCTGCGACACCAGTGACGAAGGCGGCGGCGGTGCTGACATCCAGCTTGCCGCAGGAGTAGCAGTCAAGGAAGAAGAGAGGTTCTGCGCCCTGTACGACAAGGTCATTGACGTTCATGGCGACGAGGTCGATACCGACAGTGTTGTGTATGCCCGCAGCGTGGGCGATTTTGAGTTTGGTTCCGACGCCATCAATCGCTCCGATGAGAGTGGGTGACTCAGGGTGGTAGGCAGAGTTGGCAGCAGCCAGGGAGAATAGGCCTCCGAAGCCTCCGATGACAGCATCAGTTCCGGGGCGCTTGGTCTTTGAAACGCTGCTCTTGATCATGTTGACAAGGTCATTTCCAGCGTCGATGGAGACTCCCGCCGAGGCGTAGGTTAGAGACTGCTGAGCCTCACGCTGTCGGAAGGCACGGTGGGCAATATCCTTGCGGTAAAACATGTCTTTGAAGTGAATGGTTCCAATACCGGCATAGCTCTTTTTCAGGGCCTCTTCAAGGCTAGATCCTGTGGCAGTAGCGGCAATCACTCGTCCACCAGCAGTCTGAAGCTCGTCTCCGACAAGGTTGGTTCCGGCGTGGAAGATTAGGGTACCCTCCGGAGTTTGATCCAAAGTGATCTTCTCACCCTTGGCGTACGCACCGGGGTATCCGCCTGCAACGGCAATAACAGTAGTAGAGAAGTTGGGTTTGATCTTGATAGAAACACCATCGAGCCAATGTTCCGTGCAGGCCACCATGATTTCGGCCAGATCGGTGTCATCACTTAGCAAAGGCAGAAGTGTCTGGGTCTCTGGATCTCCACCTCGAACGTTGTACTCAAGAACCTTAGGTCCGTTCTTGGTCATCATAAGGCCAGTAAAAAGTATACCGACAAAGGGGAAGCCTTGGTGCGTATTAGTGCCACCGTATTCAATCTTCGGAAGATCCGAGTATACGAACCTTCTCTCCTCATGCCATCAATTGAGGGCTGCACAATCGTGCGGTTGATCTCCTCAAGTACCTGCTTCGAAGAGATTGGCGTAGGAGCGTAGCAGCCCATGCCACCCGTATTCGGACCCTTGTCTCCGTCGAAGATGCGCTTGTGGTCCTGGGCAGCGGGCAAGGATTTGATGGAGTAGCCATCGCTGAAAGTCAGAACACTGAGCTCGTCTCCCTCAAGATACTCTTCAATGACGACCTCATTTCCTGCATCCCCGAATTGACGGTCGAGCATCATCTCGCGGAGGGCCTGGTGAGCTTCCTCCTTCGAACCCGGGATAATGACGCCCTTTCCACCTGCCAATCCATCGGCTTTGATGACGACATTGTGTGGGACGCTATCGAGGTAGTGGCGAGCCTTTTCATATTCTGTAAAATTCTCGTACGCAGCGGTAGGAATGTGCTGGCGTTTCATGAAATCCTTCGAGAAGGCCTTTGAGCCCTCCATGCGAGCGGCAGCTTTTGACGGACCGAAACACCTAATTCCGACTTCACACCTCCGTCACTAATAGTACGCAGATATCCAGAGAATCAAGAGCACCAACCAGCCTGGAAATAACCCTGGATCCCATCCACCAGAGGAGCCTCAGGACCTGGTACAACGAGGTTGACCTGGTTCTTCTGGGCGAAATCCACCAGTCCTGGATAGTCATTGCCCTTGACGTTCGCATTCTCAATCTTGCTTAAAGCCCTTGCAGCAGTGCCCCCGTTCCCTGGTGCGACGTAAATCTTATCAACTCGCGGAGACTGGCTGAGCTTCCATGCCAGCGCATGCTCACGCCCCCCGTTGCCAACGACGAGGACGCGCAAACGTTCCTGGGCCATTACGAAGGGATGTATTCTCGAGAAAACCTACTCCAGCAGAAAAAAATATTAGATCGCCTTCCATGTCCTAATAACGCGAGGGTTCAAGGTCGGGAAGTATTGCAGGTTTCATTGAGGGGTCTTCGCTCATATACCCCTCCATCGATGCACAGGTGCGGTATGTACAGCGTCAAGTCTGTACAAATATGCGCAAGCACAAATATAAGGCAAAACTCACCTCGAGAAGAGATTAGCAAGGGACGAATTGCTAGGTAAAATGGATGACTGTTGTAGGAGAATAGAAGATTAATCCATGATGTCTTGAGACTTTTTTTCCGATTGCGGGACGGCGGGGCTCTTTTCTCCGATCTCTCAAGTCGAGGTTTCTATACAACAAACTTGCGGAACAAGATAGATGGAACCACTAGGTTCCAGGTCAATTGTAGGGAAAATCTGAACACTGACCATGCTGATACCTACAGTCTATAGAATGCCTCTCAAATACCATGTCGAAAGCGAGAAATAATGTATTTTGTCACCTTGCATGGTTAACTTGGTACGATACCGTATACTTAGTATTATATAATACTGGACAATACTCATGGTACTGAGTTACCTAGTTAGATAAGCAAGGCGGTGAAGATATCAAGGCCTCTCCGAAAAAAAAGTTTGGGAAATGAGATGAGAAACAACTGAACCATCGACATTACAGCCGAACGCCGCACTGATTTTCCTCAGCTGACTTGTTGGGGCCTTCCTTAATAAGATCGGATGTTTCGAGGTTCGTTACGGTCTGTCTCAGACCCTTTACTTCGTGAACATGTCTGCGCTACCTGTTTAGCAAGAGGCTTCAACCGCCGTGCTCAGGTGCGCTTCTTCTACAGCACACCTGTGTCGCGCGAGGATGCTGTCGGCGAAGTGTCAGAAGGCGCAGCAAATCAGTCATTGGATGATGCTCTCCGAAATATCAAATATGTTCGTTGCCAGTCCTTTGCACTCTTTTTTTCTCACGGAAAAGCTGACCTTGGGCAGAATCTAGGAGAGAATTCCGAAAGAGTCGAGAGAAGGGATCATGACGGCGGAAACGAGGATTCCAAGTCTAAAAGGAAGCGAGTGCCGGCGAAATCTCAAGTCAAGGAGGTGACTTTGAAGACGCAGAAACAAAAGAGCGTAAAAGTAGTATCTTCCGGGGAAGATGCGTCTGCTGTGAGTGGCCGCGCCTCCTTCACTAATATATCTTCTAATTTCAACACAGCCTCCGGCTATCGAATCTTCAGTGGACAACCTTGTCAAGAAGCTCCAAAAAAGAACTGGGAAGGACACCAAAGCCCCGTATTTCCAGGCCCAAGGGTTCCCTCAACCTCCTAGGATGGTTGCTGGTGCAATTAGGACCCGATCCCGGCACAAAGTACGTGCGAATTCAAAGGTGAAAGGTATGACCTGGAACATTCTGTCTCCCACTATCCAGGAATTTTTTTGAGCTGATGGATGCGAAGCTGTGCCCGAGGAAACCGCACCAGTCCCGAATCTATCCTTCGGCCTAGAGAGAGTTTTATTCAAGTACGTTAGCCCTTGGATTAGGCAGCTTTCACATCGTATTGACCTGAACTAACGAAATTGTTTCCGTCTCATACAGCCCTGGAGTTTACCACCTTCGTGACCCCCGTTCTGGCGTCTTCAACTTCGATCCCTACCTAGGGTCTATCATGCCTGTCACCGAGTTTGACTTTGCGGCCTTGAAGGAATACATTACGTCCTCTAAAGACGACACTTTACGAAATATCACGATTAAGAACGGGAAGAAGTACATGGGTTCCTCTTCAAGCATGACATCGGTTCTTGCACATTTCCATTATCTGATCTCGGCGTGGCGCCCTGTAAATACCAGCATGATGTCGAAAGGATTTTCGGATCCACTTACTTCGTTTTCACGCATTTCGCGGGCTCCGAGCGCCATGTTCTTGCGATACCAGGATGGCGTGTACGCCATAGATGCGGATAAGGAGTACGACTCGGCCACGATTCTCATGAATCTAGGGAAGTCTATGGAGAAGCTTCTCACATTACCCAAGGAGCAATTTGAGCGTTACCGGAGATCCCACCACAATAAAATTTCTGCAGAAGAGGAGGCCCAGACTCCCGAATCTTATCACTACTCCATGCTAGGAGATTTCATGATGAGGTCTCAGCTTGACGCCTATGATCCGCGCCTACCGGGGACCGGAATGTTTGACTTGAAAACTCGCGCAGTCGTATCCATCCGCATGGATGCGCGCAATTTCGAGAATGGCTTAGGCTACCAGATCAAAAGCCGATTTGGTCTGTTCGAATCCTACGAACGCGAATACTTCGATATGATCCGTTCAGCCTTCCTGAAGTACTCGCTCCAGGTGCGTATCGGTCGCATGGACGGTATCTTTGTGGCATTCCATAACATCGAGCGGATCTTCGGCTTTCAGTACATTAGCTTGCCGGAGATGGACGAGGCCATACATGGCCAGTCGGACACCAACCTCGGCGACGCTGAATTTCGCATGAGCATTCATCTCTGGAACGCCGTCCTGGACAAGGCCACAGCCAAGTACCCGGAGAGATCCCTCCGATTCCATTTTGAGGCAAGAGAGGCCAACATCCCGTTCATGTACATCTTCTACGAACCTGTCACAGACGAAGAAATCCAAGCGATTCAGACGAAGAACCAAAAAGAGGTGGATGCCTACCAGCGAAGGGTCCTAAAGCTAGATCACGAACATATAGAAGAGGACCAAACCACCTCGACCGAGTCCACCGAAGAAGCCATCGAAGCGCCTGAAACGACGCCCATTACGTCCCAAGACATACCCGCAGATTCTGAAGCCGAGGACGGCCCCGGCGACGCCACCGCCAACACCGAGCCAACCCCCGAAACCGAACAGCGCGAGCTCTCCGCCATGACCCTCACCCTGGTCAACCATCTCAACGGCAAGCGCGTGGAACGCGTCGATAACTTCACCCCCCGGGACAGGTGGCACATCGAATACGAACTTACCGACCTGGAGGGCCCACAGGTTGCCAAGCTTTACGAGGCCTGCCAGAAACGCCGCAAGATGATTTTTCAGACTGGCGAGGACGTCACAGATGTGTCGGGATACCTCAAGAAGCTATGGACGCTCTCGAAATCTGGGCGCAGCTACCGCAAACGTCAAGATCAACTTGATAAGAAGCATGGGGTGGTCGTCTTGAACGGTATAGATCATTGATCTTGAAGAGATCGCATTCCGCGACTCTCGTGCTCTCATTTTTGGCTTATATGTTATCATGTCCTTGTACTATATAATGTCATTTTCCGGGCGTTTGTCTGTATTATACCTTGCGAAATAGTATATAGACCTGGCGTTTGGAGGCTACTTGTCACTTATCTCCGTTTCCATAGATGGGCCTATGGCTGAATGAACACATAGTCTGCGATCTACAACCATAGAAGTCGAAATGGAGCGGCAGAGAAATTATCATGGTCAAAGTCTCCTTTATTATATATAAGTACACTAGCCCTTCCCAACGCGGGCACACAAGCACAAACAAGAGGGTTGTGCACACCTGAGAAAAAAAAAAAAAAAAAAAAAAAAAAAAAAAAAAAAAAAAAAAAAAAAAAAAAAAAAAAAAAAATTGCACCAGTTCACTCTCACAACGCGAAGAGATGCAACAGGGTATGTAACAGAAACTGCATGTAAGAGAACACCTCCCAAGGTCAAGATATTCTATGTTAATAAGAATTACATCGTGTGGGAAATAAAAGGAAAGTAATGGTGGAACTAATGGTGGAACAAGAGTCTGGTGAGCTTTTAGATATTGGTGCGGAGTCCGCATAAACATGCTCAACAATTGTCTTGCTAGTGTTTGACAGGTGAAAAGAGTAAGAAAACCGAGAATAGAGGTAAACCGGCCTGTCATCTGCAGAGTCGCAAGGGAAAGAAAAACAGGAGGGTATCTCGACATGAACAGCAGTACTTCTAAACATCTGCTGCCTGGGTTCAGCAAGCAAAAGAACTCGAAAGTGAATGGCTTTTAAGACTTCGGAGGGGTATAGGAACGAGGAGGTCGAGTAGAGGAGACTGGTTGCATGGGTGGTTGATCGTCAGATTCGTAAATCATTCCGGGATATCAATGAAGTAGCTCGAGGCATCAGAGAGATTTAGCAACCGAGATGGTTTGATCGGAGCTGAATGGCCTAGTACCGTAGTTCATCTAGGTCAAAGCGAGGCGGTGACCAATTCAATGTTGGTGGGTTATTGGTTGATACACACATTGCACCGGATTTCATGTGCTCCATCTTCCTTCTCTCTCTTGAGGTAAGCAAGCCTCTCAGAGTTGAAGATGCTGATGCCGTCCCGTAAGCGCTCCTGGCACTCACGCCAGTTCCAGTACTCGTTGACGCGGTGCTGGAACTACGAGTGCTTCGAACGCTACCGGATTTGTTGACAGCTGAGGGTATAGCAGGAATGGGAAGCGCAGAACGGTTTGCTGGACCCGAGCCAGCGTAATCTGACGGCAAGATTTGAGATGCAGGACCTGAATCCAACAACACAAACGGGGACTTCTGAAGCTCATCGTCCAAATTGTTTTCTGCATCGAGGCTCTGGAAAATCTCTAGATGCGGACTCGGACTCGCTTCGTTGGTTGGCGGCGATGCCTGCGTACTGGGTGACGGGACTTCGCTGGTAGACAGCGTAACATCTAGCTTGAGTTGTTCTAGCATGGTTCCAAGACTGGCTACGGTGGCAGGGCGTCCATCGCTGGCAGCGTCGTCATTTGTGGTATCAATCTCAGTCTCGTCGAGCCCATGAGCAAGATTGTAATTTCGGAAGAGATATCGACGCAAACGCATGACCTCTGTATCCCACTTGGAACTCAGCGACTGCAAAATGAGCTCTACCTGGTGGTCCTTGGGCGGCCCCAAGCTTTCAACAGTTGACATTGAACCTGCGGTGGCACGGATGTGGCCATTGGAATTTGAGTGTTTGACGAACTTACTGCCAACAGATGGCTTTTTGACACCGAGCGCAGCATGCAATGAACGGCGGAGGGAGCCTGTAGCTGAATGCTGCGAAGAACTGAGATCCCGCTTCACATTCTCAATCTCTCGGCGCACCTTGTCAAGTGACTGTGCCCTATCCTGATCCATACATGACAAGCTTAGCAGGGAACGATTCTTCTGCAGACCGTTCACCAGGACAGTAAATGACTGGAGGTTTATGTCATTGTTCTCACAATAAACCTCTAGAAGGCTGGTATTGTTCTCCAGAACAGAAGCCAGTGTGTTGGCGCCCTGGAGACCGAGTTTCTGATGTTCAATTCTCAATACTTTCAAGGAATTGTTCTTCTTCAACCCAGTCAGGGCTAGATTGAGTCCGATTCCGAACCGTGCCACGTCCAAGTGTGCACTTTCACCACTGATATCCAAATCTTCCAAAGTATCGTTCTCTTCAAACATCAACTGCAATGATTTGCAAGTCTCCGGGCCGGCGTCATATGGTAGGGATGCTTTCGAGATATCCAGGTACTTCAAGGTGTGATTCTTGCGCAAGGCCTCGGCTAGATCCTGAAATTGTTCCTCCTTTTTGAAATCGATCATTCTCATAGATAAGCGAGACGGAGTCTTATCTTGAGCAATCGCATCGCAGAGGTATGAACAGCCGAGATCCAGTCGATTGTCGTTGACGTGGAGATGGAGGTCGCGGCCGCGTTCCACGACAGCCAGTGAGTGCAAGAGAATGGCCACATCCTGTCCAGTGAGTCCGCACTGGTCCAGTCGAACCACTCGTAGCCGCTGGGAACGGTCACTAGCAAGATACGTAGCGATCGCGTCGACTGTTTCCCTATTGACAGCGGTTTGGCTGAACGAGAGCTCTTTCAGCCGCCAGTTGAACAAAATGGGAGCCGAAATGAGCGGTTCCGGTCCTGACGTTCTAGAAATTCGCGATAGGTCAAGCTTCTTGATCTGGCCGAAATAACCAAGGTACTGGTGCAGCATGTCCGGTTTAACACGGCCTTGCACACCTGAGATATCGATGGCTTCCAGGGTTGAAACCTGGGCAACCGTTGTCGATAGGACGAGATCGATGTCATGAACTGATATACCGCAGTTCCCAACTTCAAGGGCTCGAAAGTGGCTTCCTCTCTGGGACGCTGCATCGACGAGATAGTCAAGATCGGAATCACCGAGTTTTATTCCGTTCAGAACGACCCAGTCGACGTTCGTAAGTTCACGTCGACATATGGGAAATATGGCCTCTGGAATTCCACAACCAGGGTCATGCCCATCATTATCGGATTTGGGGGTTCGGCTGAGAGTATATGAGAAGTCTAAGCGCCTGAGCCATTTGCTCTTCAGAATTAGTGCCCTAACTTCCTGTGATAAAACGGAGAGATTCTCCTGGCCGGGGACGTGAATTTGAGCATTTGCGCGAGTGACGTGTGCGTCTTTATCAACTCCATAGAAGTCTCGCAACCCTTGAATTGCATCCAAGCTGACGCCGCTGAATGAGATCGAGCGAAACGATTCGTTGTACCTTAAAGCCCTCATGAGGGCGATCAATTCCAGCGGAGTGTATTTACTCTGGGCGGGTGAAGCGGGGCGTAGGAGTTTAAAGCATGGCGCGTCATCGCATTGGGTGTCAATGGTATAGCGGATGTTGGAAGTGTCGATGCCATAACTAGCGCAGTAGGCGACCAATGTTCGATCAAAACAGCCATAATCTTCGTCCAAGCACACCGGAGGGAAATTATCTTCGTTACTGAGATCTCGAGGAACAATAAATTCGTAGGGTTGCTTAATCCATAGTGGGCGCAAGAATTCAGTGCTTTGCCTGATCCAGTAGGCGATCTCCAGCGAATGGACGGACGCTAAAAAGATCGAGCATGGCCTCTGAAGGGGGATCCGAAAGGTCAAGTGTAGGCTATCGTCGCCCCACTCCATTGACAGACAGGTCAAGTTCATCAGTCCAAAGGACGTTGCGGTGTCCAGGTCAGTGAGAGACACTGTCGAACTGCGGTTGGAGACTTTATGCAGCGCAACTAAATGAAGCTTATGCATTCCAAGTGCAAGGTAACATCCAGTAGGCGACAATTTGGTGAGTTCGTCCGATGACGCCCGCGTCGGGGACTTGCTCGAGGCCATCTGGAGGACACGAAACATGCGAAAGCTTTCTGGGTCATAATCGCGTTCGCGCTCCAGCATCCTGACAACACCATCTAGTGCCCTTGGGTCAAAGGGCATAGGCGAGGTGCCACGGATCATTTCAGCGGCAGATCTGATTCCAACCATCCAGAGGTTGAGCTCCTGGAGGTCTGGCGTCTGCATCTGAATGAAAGTGGTTTTCTGCCCCCGTTCGTCCATGTAGGCTACCTCCACCGAGGACGATGGTTTGCTGTCGTCCAGCATGTAGACCGCGACAATGCTGTTTAGAGGGATTCCTGCGGATGCGTCACCAGCAGCTGAGAGTGTCGGATCCTGCAGAGAGCTAATCGAAGCGACCGACTGTCGGTTTGAGCCCGGCCGGGCCATCGATGGTGGGATTGATGGAAACATCTCCATCGCTTTGTTCGCATTCTTGAAACGGACGAGATGCGTGTCTGTCAGTACCAGATACTGGCTTTTCTTCCTCCACATCCCACCGGTGATTTGAATCTCGCCATGATGTAAAATGACCGACCCAACCGCATGCCCAGCATCCTCGCAATCGGCCGAATTCCGGGTCGAAGAATCATCGTCCAGCGAATGGAGCGACCGGAGGGAACCGAATACAGAAGTCCGTCTCTTCTGGAGTGATTTCCGACGGGACCGGGGCCCGTCTACGGCGACTGCGGGCGAAGACGTCACTCTGGCTGGGGCTTCGGTCCCGGGGGAACGATGGCCAGTAGGAGTCCTGACAGGGCTGGGGTTCCTGCCACCGAAAAACCCCGAGTTACGCCGCGGTCTCTTCTTTAGGACATTGGGATCGTGAGTAGAAGAGCTGTCGAGTGGGATCGGACCGGGGCTAGACGTGGTCGACAGCGGGCCAAATGCACCCAAACTCTTTCTTCGCTCCCTCTTTCCCAAACTTTGCGCCATCACGGGGAAAAGCACTCAAGTCGGAGAAAGAGAAGAGGCAAAGGACTGTCGAGGGGAATCGGTGCGGAAAGAGGGAATTGCTTGGGAAAGAGCAATTGTCACATCGAGAATCGGTACTAGACGGCGAGAAAAGCAAGGGAGAAGGAAGCCGGCTGTTAGTCTAACGGATGATAAGCAGAGGATATATTATTATTGATTCTTGAATGGACATGATGCAAGACAAGCTAAGGGGAGATAAATTAGAAAGGTGGAGAAGGAAAGACACAGAGCAAATCGGGAAGCAAGGAAAAAGAACCTTGGAAGAGGGGGGAGGCGAAGCATGTGGAACATACTAGGTACAGCAGACGGTCCAGAGGTCCAGACTGATTTACATTCAAACCCTCAGGAATCAGGACGGAAGGGCGACTATAACAGCAGTGATTGATTCTAGAGAAGACCTTCTGAAAACGTTGGTCTATGCGGGGGATGGAGAGAGGCAGGCGAAGAACTTTTGAGACAAACGACCCAATGAGAAACAAAAATGTATGAGGTTGAAGCTCGCAGACACTGATGAGAAGAACACAAGGTTGGGTCGAAATTGCAACAGTTACTATGGAGTGTTATGCTGAGAAAGCGGAGTAACTGGAGTACGGGACGGGAGGATTGTGATTTGAGAGATGGAGAACTGGAAAAAATGTGGATGTTGGAAGGAGGCCGGATGGGGCAATCGAGGTGGATGAAAGCAGAAAGCAATTGTTACCTGGGCTATCAGTACGTATTTTGGCTTCAAGCTTAGGTTGTCGTCGTGGTTCCTGGATAGGCACAAGTTTACAAGTTGGCAAACCTGGTCAGTGATGATGTCAACAGCACAGGTTCGTAAACAGGGACAATTTTCAGTCAGGCTGTAGCGTACATATGTAAGGTAGATACTGAGGTAGAGATCGAAACTGTCAACAATCGCAACCTCGAAAAGTACATTATTAAATGACTAATGGTGATTGACAGGTAAGTAGCCTGACAAGAAAAGACTCGGGCGTTCAGATGACGAAGTGAAGCCCAAGACGGGCCTCAATGCCCTGGAGAACACCAGCCGACGAAAGCGGACAAAAGTGCCTGAGCTCTTAACAACCCTGTAATCTTCTTCTATCAATCCATCCACACAGCATTTGAGATTGGCCCACGATTTGATCGAGTTTAATAAATAATAATAATGATGATGATGATGATGATTTCGAAAGGAAAAGGACAGGCTGGCCACGCCCTTTGCGCGACTCATGACGATGGTTCTGCTGATCGTCTTTGGAAGGGACTGATTGACACCAAAATCAATATTGATTAAACAATATTGCTACACAGTTAAGCAATCTCTACGTCAACGCCTATCGCGTTGCGCTGTCCCTTCAACGTGGCAGGCCGCATTCATGGCCCTGCCAACCGAAGGCGTCAGCCCATTCTTGACTTCAATTGATGCTCCCAACTCCTGCTCTGCTGCTGAAGTTTCCATCTATCTATTTACACTGCCGTTCGAGAGGACCAAACTTGAAAATTGAGCTTGTTCAGCATCTCGGATCCAAGGCTAGACCCATGGTTACAAGGTGAAGCAGAGCTCCACTTTCATAACTAGCTGAATCGGCGGCATCGCCTCGTTTCCAGGGGACCGAGATTGAGGCAAGATGCGCGAATACAGCCCAGTATTCTGTTGGTCTTGCCTAGTCTTGTGAAAAGGGCAAGCTTCTGAGAGGCTGGGGAAGCACATCCTCTGTACTCTGTCCTCTACATATTGACTTAATAGCAGAAATCCTACCAATATCCGTCATCATCGGCCTGATACATTTTCAGGGCCCATGGACCACGGCCACGGCTTGATGGATCGTGATCCGCCGCAAAATCGCGAGGCCTCGACAAATAATAAGCAGCCATCCAGAACTCCAGATCGCCCGTTAATTAAAAGATCTAAGATTCACGAACCATGCCAATTTCCTCAGTTCCGTGAGACCAGCGGCCCGGAAACAGAGGTTCCCCTCCACTAGTACTCTCGGCCCACGGCACAAAAGACAATCGGGGAAAGGCTGTCCTGGAAGTCCGCCAGTTCCCTCAGCTCTCAATCACCACCCAGGGATTCGCAATTTTCAAGGAGGCGCCGCGAAGAAACAATAGACACTTTTTTTGTGAGAATAATATACAGCCCCCGGCCCAGGTATCCGCAGTGGCGAGTCGCGACGAGTCCGCGGCTCAGCCTCGACTTGGCATGAATGAAACGAGTCTAGCAAAGCTACCTCAGCTTTGGCCCTTTTGCTCTTTGAGGAATGACGAGCCGCAATAATAGTGGCGCGAACATAGCCTTAACTCGCAATTCTAGCTAGTACCTAGCTACTCCAATAGTCGGGCCTCTCGTTGTGCCTGCAACCGCTCTGCTCGCTTTGCCTTTCGAATGTCGTTGATGAAATCATTAACCCTGTGTTCAGCCCAGACACATCCACCCAGCGTCATGGCCGCGATCTGCAGGAAGACCTTAAATTGAGGTGTCAAGCCCCTGTAGATCCGGGATGTCGGGGAAAGCCACTCGGAAAAGCCTTCCAATGGGCGGTAGAAGAACCTCGACCGGACGTACTCTTTTGAAAAAAGTGACCGCCGTGGTTGAGAATGTTCCTGCATGTGCTGCGGAGGACCTGTCGCGGAGGGCGAGAATTTGAAAGGATGGGGAAGGATCATGATCATATGGGCGATGATAGAAACTGAGCCAAACTACCAGCTAGTCAGCAACTCTGTGTTGCACTCCATATGAAGGGAGGCCCCATCGGTGTGGCATTGCTCTTGCTGACCGCGTGCACGGAATGCGGCAGGAGACAGTCGTAAGGTAGGTAGGATAAGGCCGCAGTGGATAGTGAGGGTAAGTGGACATACGCGAAAAGCTCCCGCAAGGAACCCGCGAACCGCCTCGGAGGTGATCTCTTCCGGCGGTTCAACGTCGGCTTTATGCCACGACGGCGGAGGCATTGTGTGAAAAGGCGAGATTTCCTCTATACAAAGCTATGTACAGCAAAGTAGTAGGTATGAAGGCTTCATATCAATTAACAGTCATCCCGCAAATCCCGAGACCCCGATGCAAGAGCAGGCAATAATAATGATGACGCAGCTGGATCAACAGTTGCTCCAGGGCCGGTTCGTAATACCAATACATGCGGGATAAGTTCCGCCAAAGAAAAATTAAGCAACTTGTATCCCTTCACTTAAGCTGGACTCTCAACTCAATCAATATCGAGTCAATTCTGGACGATCCCGACTTTGGACGCCAGATACACGGGCCGCAATCACAATTACTTCTCACTGCTCTCCGGGAGAACCACAACAGCATCGAATCCCAGCAACTCCGAACCTCACATCCAAAATGCCCCTCCCTGCCCGCACGGCAACTATCTCCCGCGTCACCAACGAGACCAAGATCCAGGTCTCGCTCTCCCTGGACGGCGGCGTCCTGCCTCCGTATGAACCGTCTTCGCATTTCCCCGCCCCTTCAGACCCCCAGGAAGCCGAAGCCGCAAATACAGGCATCGTCCCGCCCAAAGAAGCCGCGCATGCAACCCAATTCACCCCCACGCAACAGATCACCATCAGCACCGGAATCGGATTCCTAGACCACATGTTGCATGCGCTGGCGAAGCACTCCGGATGGAGCTTGGCTATCCGGGCTAAGGGAGATCTTTATAGTACGTTCAACCTCTAAGCGAAACGAAGGCTTTATTTACCTAGAGCCCTATAAATACACCAACATCGACGCTAACACTTGTTGACACTGCCACAGTCGACGACCACCACACAACCGAAGACACGTTCCTCGCGCTTGGTTCAGCCTTCACCTCCGCGCTGGGAGCCCGCCAATCGCTCGCGCGCTTCGGCCGCGGCGACGCCCCCCTCGACGAGGCCCTCTCTTGGGCAGTGATCGATCTCTCCAGCCGGCCGTGGGCGGTCATCAACATTGGTTTCCGACGGGAGAAGATTGGCGATCTCAGCACGGAGATGATCACGCACGGTCTTCAGAGCTTTGCGCAGGCTGCCGGTGTTACCCTACATGTGGGCTGCACGTACGGCGACAACGACCACCACCGGGCGGAGAGTGCGTTCAAGGCGTTGGCTGTTGCTATCCGCACGGCCTGTGCGCGGAGAGTGGAGGGCGAGGTCGGAGCGGGCGATATTGTCAGCACGAAGGGTGTTTTGTAAATTCTTTACCTTTTTTTTTTTTCACCTCCAACTTCCATTGCGCTAAATACCTATCCTGCTGTCGCTTTGCTATGCTATTCCATGCCAATAAACGACATGCCCTCACGAGACTTCCCAAGCATCCATACTTTTCTTTCTTCTCGCTCTCATTTCCGAAGTAGAAGAAAAGATAACATCAACCTCAACTCCACTCACGAACCCAAAGCTTTAACAGCATCACTCCAATACCCCCTCCGCTCCTGATTCGCCTCAGTCCCCACACAATCAACAATATACCCCCTCCAGCCCTCCTCCGAACCACTCCGCAACGCCACCCTCACTTTCTCCTCACACTGCGTCGTCAGGAACCAAGCGGCGGATCCAAAATCCACCGCCGGATCCTCAAGCAGCAGATCCAGTAATGCGGCTGGATCATCCTTGACGCCCTCCAGCCGTCCCTCCAATTCCGGCAGGGACTCTGCATAGAGCTTGTTGAACGCGGGGGATTGCATGTTACGGGCTAGATAAAGAGAAGGAATATTAGCAACAAATCCGCCCAACTCATCAAATCCATATTCCGAAGAGAGAGGGGGAGAGAGAGAGAGAGAGAGAGAGAGAGAGAAAGGGAAAAGGAAAAGAGTTAAGGTAAGGGCTTCAGGATAGAAAAACATACTCCCCTGCCCCGGTACACCCGGAAAATGATTCCGATTATACCGGAATTCGCCCGACTCAAAGGCGATGAGGCCCAGAATAGCCGCCTGCTCGGCCTTGGACGTGATGCCGTATTTGGTGAACGCGGTTGAGAGGGCGGGCGCGGCCTGTTCGGCTGTCGCGCATTCCTGGGGGACGTCGACGTCGGCTGCAGTGCAGGTGACGGACTTGGGTGCGATGGCTTCGATTTGGGCGGTCGTGATGGTGACTTTCGGGATGCAAGGGGAGGCTGATGTGAGAGATAATAGGAGGGGGAGGAGGGCGGCGAGAACTTGAGACTTCATTTTTCTTTTTTTTTTTTCTGTCCCCTCTTTTTTGTCTCTGGGGTCGTGAGTTTTATTCAGGATGGAGAATGGAAGGACGGTAGAGTAGAGCAGGTCTGTGTTGGCAACTGGATAGGTATCTCCAAGTAGGTAAAGGTAAATGTGGGAGCTAGATGGAGGTCCCGTCCATCTATGTAGGAGATCTGGAGCAGATGAATGGAATACTGAAGGGAAGAACCCACTGAGGTGAAAGGGAGTGTAGCAGGTGTCTTTATAGAGCCCACAGCTTACACCTTACACCACTGTTTGCTAATAATAAAGGAAGAAGGATTAGGGTCCTCGAACAAGACTGCCAATCTGTGACTGTCAGTGTGCCAGGCCTGAAAAGGAGGGATCATTGGATTCCTGTGCACATGCCTTAAAGTGGAGGGCCTGAAGTCAAGCTGAGGCGAAGCATGAGAGGTCCATAGTAAGACCAACACGAATAGAGAATGTTGATCTTGCAGCCCAAGGGTTGGGGGCGAAGAGGCGAAGATGATGGCACTGCCCTGCCCTGTCACACTGTCACACTGTGCTCATACTGCTCCGCTGGAAAGCCGGGGTGAGGCTGAAGCTGATTGACCCAGATCGAAGTCGGCTGAAACATCTAGGCGCGTTGTTTCAGGGACCGCCAGTACCTGAACGCTTGCGTTGCCAACTCAATTGGTTGCACCAATTATGCAGACGACATACCTTAGTACTACCTACCTACCTACTAGGTAGGCCAGTCGCATCCCCCACGAGATCTACTATCTGGTAAACAGGTAAAACCTAGTGGATATCGGAGTAAATGTGCAGAGCCTAAAAGATGACACACCCACACTCTGGCGATTCTGATTATTATTATCGGTTTTGCGACTCACTTGGGTAGCTCCAGGCGTCTGAAACGCTGACAGCATATCCACACATTCCCGAACCAGGTCTATATAAATGTTTCAAGCGGTCAAAAGCAGAGACATGATAGTGAAGACGCTGATGGGGCGGAGGAAAAATAGAGTCTAGTAAAAGAAGACACCCAAAGAAGAGGAAAGGGAAGATGCACGGCGTGTCCGCTAGATCGCACCGTGTACAGATCGAAGATCTTGCCAAAAATATGTACATGCAGCCAATGCTCTAAAAGCGCTTCGGTCAAACAGGATCCCAAAACTCCATACATGCAAAGGTAAGAATATCCCGGGGTCGAAGAGGTTGCCCATATGTGCGGGGATAGATTAGTGCAAACAAGGTGGGAGGGGAAAGAGTCGAACGCAAGGAAAAATCATTAAAGGCCGTCAAAACACGCAATCGATTGAAACGAAACAGCCGCTTAGTCACGTCGACTATATTCGTAAGATGTCTCGGTGGGACCGAGTTCCTCGTCGTCCTTGAAGCTAACCCGGCGAAGTAAGATGGGCATGATGCCTCGCGAGCGACGCGACGGCGAAGACAAGCGAGGAAGACCCAGACTGGGGACCTTCGTATACCGATAGCGATATCTCGCGCCGTAAATGAGCAATCGACCGTACGCCCACCACAAGCAAAGGCCAACAGAACCGACAAGGACAAAACCGCACACTGTAAGGAACACCCAGTGCTGTCCCATCCAGAAGATGAGTCGCGCATCCTTTCCGTGCCAGCTATTTCCCACATGGTGGGTGAAAAAGCTCCACGAGTGCCTGTTGTATTCGTCCTGCATAAGGATCCGGACACGTCCCGCTTCGGTGGGGTTTTCTGTCATGTATTCTTTCCAGACCACTGACAAGAAGAGAGGGCCGGTTGAGTACATGACCGTAATGTAGGGGAGGAGCCAGCTGCGGTCGTATGACTGCAACAATTCAATCACGCGGAGAAAGAACGGATGCTGCGGAACAGAGCCCATGGCGTCGTTGGAAATACCAGTGGGAACAGTGCGGCGCACCCACGCAGAGTAAGAGAGGAGGGGATCTAACCGCCGGTTGCAGCCCTTTTATCTGCGTTAGCATATCGAAGGAGGGATCCAAGGGCGCGGATAAGCTTACATCGTCAAGATCGATGTAGGTCCCTCCGAAGTGAGCCAAGACGAAGTACCGGATGGAATCAGCGCGCTGAATTGGATATTTGTAGCCGTCAAAGGTATCCAGGAACCAGGGGTATTCAGCTGCAATGAATTCGCGGGATTTCTCATTCGTCCAAAGCTGCGCAAATGTTAGTGTCGTTGTTTCACGTACAACCAATGAGGATCAAGTACAATGTATTCGTAGTCGGGATGTAAGTCAATGCAGCTTTGCTGAGCCTCCTGCCAGACCTCGGGAATTGACTCGTTGATATACGTCTGGTGGATGATCTTCGGGATAATCTGAGGCCGCTGCTCGATCAAGCTGGAATTCGGCGAGGGAAGCTCGGCGCGGTGGATAGCATCAGCCGCGGCATCCTCCAACAGCAGCGACAGGAGTGTAGAAACGCTGCGGATGAGAAAGGTGATGATGAGGAGGTTGACAACGAGGAACACTAAGAGACCGCGTCGCATTGTGGAGATTGGATTGGGATGCTCAAACACTCCTTTTCGACGACAGGCTATTGGTACAGACTTATGACAGTCGAAAAGCTCCCGAAACCCAGCAATTTATGCAAATTAGGTATATAGTCGTAACTTCGTGGTAGGGAAGGAAGGTCGCTGCAAGAAATGGTCGAGTACGGAAGTTGACTTCTGAGACGGGGCGCGACTGGGAACGCGGATAAAGAATGAGACAATTTCGACGACCTCAACAACCACCAGAACGGGCAATTGAAGCAAGACTCAGGGCTCAACCACAAGAGGGGAAGAGCTGTCAAAAGTCCAGGGGCGCAAAAAAGAGAAGATCCAGGTCGGGTAAAGAGTCCGCGGTCAACCTTTTTTCTTCTTCCGAACCGTGTTTCCTCAGCTGGTTTAGGGTTCAAAGGAGTGAAGGAACCTAAGCCAAGCAGCTGGGCGAAGCAACGATAATAGTGTAGTTAAGTACTCGGAGCTAAGAAAAAGAAAACAAGCCAATCCCCCAAGAAATGAGAAAATAATAGGAGGATGGACAAAACTTAATGTATAACTGGGGCAAGGATTTGCGTTGTAGTAGCAACAACGGTTGGAGAAAGGAGGGGGGGGATCCTCTGGGTAGGAGAAAAGGAGAGTTAATTATTGGGAGTTTAACGGGAGAGAAACGGGTTAATATGAAATTAGAATGGGTTTTAGTTGAGAAAAGGATGAAGATACAAAAGAAGGAGCGAACGACGCCTTAGCAACCAAGCCGTGGCATCAAGCAGCAGTTTTGGGGAGGAGGGGAGGTTTGCGAAGGATTCCAAAGCAAGTGAACAAACTGAACTCTGGGTGGAGGGAATCTGGAGCAGCAGTTGTTCGTGCGGGCGGCGAAGTCAACCACGGAGCAATAACGGCCCATGGTCCAGCAGAAGAGGCACTTGGTCTCACTCGTCCACGAAAGGGGAGGGGGCCGCCCAGGAGTTAGCACACTTGGGACGGAGGATGATTTAGTGGGTGGATCCAAAGAAGAGAAATTTACTTTGACTGAGGTGATGCTCAATTTATTGCTGAGGGCCAAGTCTAAGCCTCGCCAGACGCCACTACTGCGGTCACAGGCTTACAGTTGTTCTGGATTTCTTTCTTTGGTAGCAGCATCGCCATAACCAATGTCATAATGTGTAATGGCAGTGTTCGGATGATTCTTGAAACAAATAAGCAGAGATACGTGGTTTTCATCGTTGACATCTTTCATCTGTACCTATTCATGTCTGGCGTGGACAGTGGGACCATCTTGGGGCTGAGCACTTGAGCTTTCCCCGGTACGTCAAATGCTGGTTGAGAAAGGGGCGGCTAAGAATTAATTAATAAGGTAATTAATAATACCTACCTCGACCTAGGTCCAGTATAAAGCCGACCTGCCTATTTGGAGTTCTGGATTGTTTTTCCAGCCACTACCTTACATACCTAGTCTGGTTCTCTGCATCAGAAATGAATATGATAAGCGTGATTGGTTCTGCATCAGGGGGGCCTGTTGCGCCTGAGCCACCAAGTAGTCTAAGCCGTCTGGACTTGGTTCTGGAGACTGGAGCACTCCAGCGGAGAATTTTGTCAAATCATCAAATGACGGGACCTGCCACACTTTCCTCAGTTCCCAAAAAGTCCCCTAAAATCTGAAAATATCATCTCCAAAGACCAGAGAGAAAATAACTGTTGGTTAAAAAGAGGTTCGAAACTTGGAAAGTTGAAACTTGAAAGTTGAAACGCGGGGCTGAAATCAGAGACTCAGATAATTCTCCAGCTCCGGGTCTATGATTTGCTTACACAACAAGTAAATAATCGCTCTGAACTATATAGGATATAACCCAGGAACTATTTCAATAGTTGGTCATATACCCTGAAGGTCAAAGATGGTGTAGTCTAACCAGCCCTCAGCCATTATTTTTCCAAGGTTGTTTTCCTGTCATCTCTGCCGCCAAGTGCATAAATTGAATGGCGGGATGTTAGTCTGTCCAGGCTGCCAGGGTCTTCCTCATGGATTTTCAACAAAGCAAATTGGATTTGCGCGAATTTCTTTTTGTTGGGGTACTTGGGGAGAAATGGGTGATAGACGATATGCCGTGCCTCATTCTTGGACTTGCAGATCTAAAGCTCTTAAGTACCCAGCGGAATCAACAAATTAAGGTTGAAGCAATTCATTATAGTGTAGGGCTTGGAGTTGGAGTTGCCAGTTATGACCTAGACCTCGCAGATAGTTGCGCTTTGCTGAGCGGCACCTGACACGAAGATGAAGCTTAAGCACACAGAAAATAATCTTTAGTGGTGTTGTCATCACAGCACGGGGAGAGGCTTCATGGTGTGGTTGGGAGTTGTCTCATCCGCCAAGGCGCCCGTCACTTTACCATTCATCCCACTGCAACGTAGACAGTAGGAGATAGGGAAGTAGGATGTGTAACGATAAAAAATATATATTATATTATATAAAATATAATAATATTATAATATAGAACTTGAAGACTCGAAACGATGTATACTTTGGGTTAATATTCTGTTGAATAGCGATACTCATCATCAATTAATCCAGTAATACCAACTAAGAATTAATTTAGAAGAGACACACTCTCCTGCCGTATGATCAAACTGTTGACTACTAGGTACCGTACCTAGTAGTATGGATTTTTCTCCAACTCTCCCGTCGCCAAGGGCTCGACATTCCTCTCGGGGACAGACAGCGCTTGGATGACGACACACGACTTGCAAAGGCTTAAAGTGGTACCTTAGTACCTAAGTTTATCCATCTTCCGGTATTTCTGAATTCGACGCTTCGGAACAATAAGCAGTACCTTGGTAGAGTAGTGCAAGTCTCGCAGTACACGACTCCATGGCACCGCCACGACCGAAGAGTAAAGATATGGTACCTGGGCCTGGAATCGTCATAACTATACGCATGCACTGATGCAACCATGGATAGATATACATAGCCAAGACATTTCTGGCTGTTCGAGCCATGTCACGGATCGTAAATCTGCGATGCCATGCAATACCTACGTAGTTATGTGGGGTACGTAGGTACATGAGTGGCACATCGGGATCAATTTAGCCACTGTATCAACATTTTATAGAATTGATTATTCATATTAAAGATTCAAAAGACCTCGCCTCTCTTGATTTCTCCGATTTCTGGGATGTGACGTAAATTTCTGTTCGCCATCCACTATTTTACCTTCTTCCATTGTTGGTAATCCTATATACCGATCGGCGACCGCACTGGCGCGTCTGGTTGAGACAATCTTGATTATTGCGGAGTATTATGATGAGTACCGGTTGACTTCCTCGGATAAATTTGTTGTATTCTGTTTACACTTCAAACTACCCACTGCTGGGATATGATGGGATTTGAGTTGGCCGGCACCCGGAAGTCTCGTCCTAGCGAGGCATGATCTGTGATGGACACTGCACATGCGGGCATTCTTGACTATCTGCCTCGGATGCACAAGTAGGCTGACCATAAAACAGTGACATAAGAACGGCGAGCATGGAGGGCCCGACCCGGGTAGTGGAGGACGCAACAAGCTGAAACTGAGTGACACTTCCGATGTGAAGTGCTCACAGCACTCAGATACTACGGTTTCATACCTATCAATGGCATCTAGGAAATGACCTAAGGCATATATACTTCTCAATTTCGTCCTCAAGCACTCTACCACCAGCGAGACCTAGTAAACCATGCTCTGCTAGAGACCAAGAATTCGTAGTTTATCATAAATAAGCCTCCCCGCAGTCTCTCTCTACCCCCGCATCCCCACAAGCGATCTACCGACACTCTAGGCGGTCGATGAAAGCATCGCGTAGCTCCTGGAACAAATTCCAGTTGAGTCCAACAGCCCTCAGAAATGGCCAGTTCAATGATGTGCTTCAGCGCCATCGTAGTAAGACAAGGTGCAGCCAAACCGATTCTCTTTTTTACCGAAAAGAAATTCGCAGCACCTCAGCGGGAACTTTAGAAGATGGCTCTCTCCGAAATGGCCATCGCATATCGTAGCCCGAGAAATGATATCTCAGACGTTGCTTGCCCGGAGAAAAAAGATTACCATTTATTCCGAGAACAGAGTTCATCGAACTTCTGGTGCCGCAGCCGCAGCGAAATCAGGATTGGTGTCCGCAGCGTTTGTACGGTGATCTTCAGATCTTGCTCGTCCATCAAACAAGCGTATCCACCACATCGGGGGATCGAACGGGCGATGACCGCCATGTAGGGAAGGATAAACGTCGTTGAAGAAATACCAAACGTGGCCGACCACAACACCACAGATCTCGTCTTTTGGAACAACCCCATGCACAACCAGGCTGAACGCCATCAACACCCAGGGCAGATACGGGGCCGTGAAGACCAGGACGCCAAGGAAGCTGAGGCGGGTTTCTGGATTACGGCGACTCCAGATATAGACTAGACTCGACGACAGGGCTGTACCGAGGAAAGGAAGAGAGAGGAACGGAGAGATCACTAGAAGCGACACCATAGCGTAAAAGAGTAACCACGAGAAGTGCGCGGGCGATCGACCGGATGATTCTTCGAGGAGTCTCGAGTATCGTTGCAGGAAGAAGACATGGAAAAGTAAGTCTAAATTTAGCGGGCCGAAGTAGAGGAAGGCTGTCACTAGACGCCAATACTGCCCACATGGTTAACTCTGATGCGGCGAGACACGGTTGGCCTGCATTGACATACCTGCGACTTTGCGTAGACCGCCCGGAAACTGTAGAACAGCTGGAACGGTGTCAAGATATGGCATTGAACCAAAACGGAGGTCACGACTGTAGCCGCCGTCCACCATCGAGTCACAGGGGGCATCTCATAGAACCATTGCTCTAGGGGAAATTGTCCTCCCTGCCCGCCATTACCCCAGATGGCCGCCATGCCGACGGAGATTAACCGCAAACGCCGCTAATATTGGCTTCGGTATCAGCAGATCAAGTTGGATCAAACGGAAAGGGGAATTTTCTGATAGGCAAAAAAAAGGCGAGATGGGCGACTGCGTCTTTAGAAGAAAGGGGTGAAGAAGAAAACGAACACCTGGCGCAATGTTAATAGACTTAAGGACAAGCAGCTTACCCCAGGCCGGCCAGAGGAGAAACAGCATGGGCCCAGGTGGTCTTTGCCTCAGGCCACTATATCGTCGAATTCTTTCCACGAAACTCGGGATTCTGCCGCGCGCTACCGGCGGGGGAGGACGCGCTACGCGTCAAAGTAGCGAGGCTGGGACACGCTAGAGGGGACGGACAGCTTCCATCAGTTGCCTTTTTCGAGGTGAGCTATCCCAGCCTCTCCGATTTCTGCGGGAGCCGCTTGTATGCCTCTTTTTCGAAGGAGTTTCAAGCTCTTAGACAATTGGAAACTCTGAGGCTGCATCTGCGAGCTGCGACGATTTCCTACGAGCGCTCCACACTTCTTAGCCTGCAAGACCGGACGGAGTCAGTGAGGTCAGCTTCAGAACTGTACTCGGTTGCCGCTACTCTTCCACGAGAGAACCATTGGGGACTTTCTCCTTTACCATCCACTATAACTGCGCTGTCATTCGGCTAAAGCAACAAATCATCGCATCGCAAGCGAAACTCAACATATAGACATGCCGCCAAAAGGACGGAAGCCAGCCTCAGCCGCCGCTGGGCCTTCAAAAACCCCCTCCAAATCCCCCTCCAAATCGGCGGGGGTGACCAAGGGTAGAAAGGAAAGCAAAAAGCCCCCAAGGACGTCAGATGTTCAGCGTGAGTACTCGCCCATACCATTGACCCCCGCGTCAACCCTTGGTCCCTCGGTTAACGACTCAAACCACAGCCGGAGACCCAACCCCTACAGGCCGTCGTCACCGCTACAGACCCGGCACCGTCGCATTAAAGGAAATCCGAAAATATCAACGCTCATATGACCTCCTTATTCAAAAGCTCCCCTTTGCGCGACTCGTGCGTGAGGTTGCACTAGACCTCCTACCCGCAGAAGTTGGCGCAGAACTCCGATGGCAGTCTCATGCGATCCTAGCGCTCCAAGAAGCCGCAGAAGCCTTCCTAGTCCACCTTTTTGAAGATACGAATCTATGCGCCATCCACGCGAAACGGGTTACGATTATGCAGAAGGATATCCAACTTGCGCGGAGAATTCGCGGCGCTTGGGGTGGCCTGGGTTGAATTCTTCTTTTGTTTCTTTTGTTCCCGTCTCTTTCATCTCTTACAGCGGACTTCTTTCATACGGCGAAATTTCGAAACTTGCATTTAACCCGGGCAAATGTAACCGGTGCCCGGGTAACCCGCGGAGATTTCAGAATTGCAATTCCGTGCGATATTTGCTTTTTGATCTGTCTGATTCTTCTTCTTTTCTTCTCCTTTTTTTTGGTCTTCCTCTATATTTAGCCTCAAAAGGCGAATTCTTATCGCAGCGAGAGTTACTGCTTGTGCGGGTCGGTCGGTTGGCGTATTTGGCGCATTATGGGTTATGGAGTCGATATCAAGAAGTCCTATTTTGCTCGTCCAAGCTTCTACTTTCATTGCTGACTGCGCTGTTCCTACTACACCTCTGAATGTTTGCGTACTCCCAATGGAGTTATTGTACAGTACAGTATGAGAATGCGTGTTCAGACACAATATATCCCAGGCATTATTATCCTGGATACCCTGTTGATCAACTTGATTCGGATTCGTTTCTTTTCAATTGCGTCCTTTCACTTGAAAAACCAAGGCTCCGTAGGTGATAGTAAAAGTAGAAAAGTAAAAATAAAAAAAATAAATCCTGATGGACTCCACCATATTTGATAGCAATGCTTGATTGTTAGATCCTGTCTATAATAACTACCTGAAATCCCTGCAGGTAAATGGAGAAAAAAAATCACCTCAATCGCCTAGCCTGAATTAAACTCTGATTACGCCAGATGCCCCATGATTGATTGAATGGTATCGCGAAACGCACTCGTAACAGAGGAGATGGTAAAAATGATAGCTTAACAATGGTAAGTGTAGACTTCGGTGGGATGAAAGAAAGAACCAGCGGATGAATGGAAATTGTAGCATATGGAGCAGGGCCGGGTTTCAATGGCTAAGTCGGCCGTCTCAGAGCCGACGGCAAATGCATCATCACTCTGGTCCCCTCATCGCGAACCACGTTCGCTTCTTCCCCCTTACCCTGTCTTTCAAGGGTCTCTGCAAGCATTCCATCCGTAACGCTGACCCAGAGGCGGTCGTTTGCCTTCTTTGCCATTACCTGGCCCGCCCGCGCGCTCTTTTCCGCTTGCTCACCGACCACTCCGCGGAAGTATTTCCAGCTCATGAAGGTCAATGTCATGCATGTGATCTGGCTATTTCCAATGGCAGTGGCGGATTGGAGAGCTTGCTGGAGGTACTGTTTTGTTTGGATGGTTGAGTCTGTTTGTACGGTGGCACAGAGCAAGTAATACGCTGCTTGGATATACTTGTTAGGGCTTGCACGACAGAAGGATTCGAGGGTTGACAGAAGATTCTGAAGATGAGAGTGAAGTGGATGGGTTGGTTCGCGAAGGATGAGAACGGTGTTTATGGCGGCAAGGATGGCGATATCACGATGCGGGTCGTTACGAGCTGTCTTGCTGAAGGGCGATGATAGCGAAAGCAGGGGGGCTTGGAATGCAGATAAAGCGGAGTCTAGGTCACCCGTCGCCTGCGCAATTGTGCCCGTCGCGTACTCCATCAGGCATCGGATTGCGTCGGGGAGATCATTCCCGAAGGCGTCAGTCTCTTGTCGAAGCTCCTTCAAAGTCCTGCTGGCGAGATCCCAGTCCGTGCGGCCGCAAGCGAGGAATACTTGTTGAATGAGTAAATTGCAAAATAGTGTCCTACGCCACTGCACACGTCTATTTGCGCTGACCAACGATTCCGTGATTTCTTGTGGCGCTTGAAAATTACCTGTTGGACTTTAGCCGCTGAACTCTAGAAGGGCAAATAAATGACGAACCTTTGAGCATGCGCACTCCTTCCTGGAGGAACTTTTCAGCTTTGCGTCCATCGTATGAGTTTTTGCAGCTCAGCGTGATCGAGCTGAGAAAATAGCAGAGGGCATAGAGGTCATGTTGAGGTAGCCAGCTAAAGCTCAGGAGCAAAGTGCCGCTCTGTACCTGGAGGATATCTCCAGTATCGATGGAAGAGGGCCCGGCTGATTTTCCACTCAAGGGAATGGAAAATGAGCCATCGGCACGCCAATTCGAATCATTTAGTCGCTCGTCCATTAGATCTTGCAGAATCTTGAGCTTCTGAGACGCTTGGTTGACGTCGTATTCTAGCAGGCTACAGCAAATATCCACAATCTGCACAAGAGTCGTAAGTTGCGGTATATAACGCAGCTCATCGTTGAGCTGATGGCTTCTGGCTGCAGCTATGGCACGCTGGGCTTGCCCAATGGAATCGGAACTAGAACCTTGCTGAAGATGAGCTAGCGCTTCGATGATTGCGGACATAGCAGAAACAGCCCTGTCGCCATTGCGACTCGCCATATTAGATATCTTATGGAGTTGCTGTAAAGCTGATGTAGATTCATGATGACCGGGCGATGACAATGAAAGGGACACTCTGAGGAACCGAAAAGCGTATTCCCAGGCAGAGTGTCGGTATCTAGAATAAGTCAGAACTTGAGCGGCGTGCTAAGGGTCACGGCGAGCTTACGCCTCGACGTCCTGAATCATTCCATCTACAGCTTTCAGCGATGCTTTCGGGTTCGTTTTGTATAGCATCCGCGCCAGAAGATGCTGCATACTGTATTTGAGGTCAAGCATACGATTCTAATTTCAGTAAGTACGGTTATAAGTCATACTTCGCGCCGAGAAAAGGCATCGATCGGACCACTTACTCGCTCGCATAAATCAATCTAGCCGACACAGGTTAGCTGACAGAGGAACCATAGGGAAGTTTACTGGGTGTGCATACGCCTTTGCTTAACGCCGTCTCCGCTTCCAGGTCATTGTTCGTCTCCTCGAAAAGTATGCGCGCATATCTTAATCTCACTAGGGCTTCCACGCGCGGCTGTAACCTCCAATTCTATACCGCACAGATCAGAATATCATAAGGACACGACATTTTAGGAGCACAAACCTTCAGCACCGCTTCCAGGCACCCAAGACCAGTAGCAACAAGTCTGTAATACTCCTCCAACTCCATGTCCCTTCTCAGCAACGCCACTGTAGTTCCATGACTATGGGCAGCGTCGAGATATTCGTCTGCCATTGCCAATAACAGCACTTGGTAGTCAATACCAGGTTTGGCGGGTTTTTGTGCCGGTTGTTGGGCGGGCTGTTTCTGCGTCTGTTTCTTCGAAGGCAGACGCTGAATCTTCTGTTGTACATCTGGCGACGGGGCCGGGATCAGAACCTGTACAGGTTTCGGTGTTGGTGCTGGTGCTGGTGGTGGTGGTGTAGCAGCAACAGGCGGGCTGGCTGTAACAGGCTTAGGCTTTGTCGGAGCTTTAGGGGTATGCGCAGGCTGTGGACGTTTATCGGGAGATCGCTTATTTAAATGGTCCGTATTAGGAGTCAGTTTATTTATTGGGGCCGGAACAGGAGCCGGAGTCTGCTGAGCTGAAGAGGGCGTGGTGAGGGTTGGAGAACGGCTGTTGCCAGCAACAGGGACCGCGTTTTGGGTGACAAATTGAGATGGACTATGAGCGCTAAAAGAGGACCGCGAAGGGAGAATTGGCTGCTGAAAGATATCCGAGGGGTTCACGTACTGCGGCGGCGGCGGCGGTTGTTGCGGCGGCGGTTGTTGCGGCGGCGGCGGCACTTGTGCTTGTGCTTGTGGTTGCTGTTGAAGTTGCGGTTGCGGTTGATGTTGTTGCGAGTTGTACATCTGACCGTAAGCACCATACGACGGGATCATCACCTGCGGGTAAGGAGCCGGTTTGCCATATTGATACGCCGCGGCGTTCGCGTTGACGGCGTTCACATTGTTATATAGGAGCTGAGGTTGGATGGTCTGCTGGGAAGGTTGGAGATTGTGATGTTGCTGCAAATACTGCGGAGAATATTGACCGTTGTGAGGTGGTGGGTAGCTCATCGCCCCAGGACACGGATGATACTCATCCAAGCCACGATGATCTGCTAACTGCCCGCGGTATAACAAGTTGATGCCGATGGTCTGGACTGGTTTGTCCTCCACCAAATCGCGATGCTCTTTTCCATTTTGGATCCGGGTCGGAGAAACCCACGCCAGACACAAATGCGGACTAGTGTTATTTCGAAGTATCCGCACAACGATATGGGAGTTGGGAAGAACTTAATTCACTGATTCTGAGTGTTCATCAGCAATAAATACGGTATGGTATGTCTATGCTATTATGCCACTATGCCATCTCAAGAAAAACTACAAATACATCATTTACCTACACCGTGAATCTCAAGAGTCAGTCCTCCTTAAACGCCTTGGACGCCCTCACGCTGAATCTTGATCTATTGTCCCAATGTCGTATCTGTGGAAGTATAGAGTTGATTAAGTGATTGATCTTGAATTGCCGCTTCAAGGATGTCCATCTCCAATTCCGGCGGGTTAGGGGGAGGAGGGTGCTCGCGTATGGTCCACGGGCAGAGCTCACCACAATTGTCCAGATCGACTAGAGGCTCCGCGGGGTGAATTCTTTGGGCCGCCCATGTTGCATCAGGAACAGGCGAGGCGCCTCCGAGACATCTTTCAGTCCAGAAGAAGTATGTCGCGATTCCCGATTCTCCGTCAATCCGACACGGCTGCTTGCGAGGGCACCTTAGCACTGCATTGCAAGAGTTACAGGTCGATATTCGCCTGCACGAGGCGCAGCGATTTTCATATAGTTGGCATATAGTAGTCTGGCATACCCCAGCGAGCCACAAGTCGACAGACCGATGAGCGCATCCGAACCGTGCAGTCATGTACTCCTCTTTCCCGAGCTGTCCCGCGGTTGTTGTCAAGTGATATTCCGTTCGGATTATTAACCGGTCCCTATCGTCTAATTCTGGAAAAATTTCGGTTTCCAGTTGCGTGGACCCGTAGCTCTCTTTGCACGAGTGCCAGCAAAAGCGTTCCTCAATGCCTCCAAATTGAGATGCAATGATTGCCACAGACTTCTGGCGTATTTTCAGCAGTTCCACTAGTTCGACTTTGTCTCGAAAGGTCAGCTTCTTGCACGGGCATAGGTCGACCACTCCGGCAAGATTCCCTAGAATGCAAGTCCGTTCATCAGGTTTGCGTCTCAGTTCCCGCGGTGGAAAGGCGCTTCGTGGGTGGAGCTTGAGACACTTTGAACAAGCTCGCCATCTGCTATCTTCGAGAATCTTGACCAGTTCCCATCGAGTTGTCGCAAAGCTGTGTCCGTTACGATAGTGGTGAAAAAGCGGGGCAAAGTCTCGATTGAAGTGGAGCGATTTGGAATTTAGAACGGCGCCGGATATTGCGAATAGTCTTTGGCACGTCAGGGCTAGACATGCCTCAGGTAGGACCGAGAGGTGCGAGATAATCTCAAGTAATAATTCCGTAGGGAGTTCGAGAAGGTGGCATCGTTTGTGGGAGCCCTGCTCCCGAGTTCGCGTGTCTGCCGTGTGAAATCGACGACTCATACTTATAACAGCCCTAAGTCTAAGTCCGGCGCGACGGAGACTATCTGCCATGGTGGTCTGTACCTCCCGAATGTTGGTATGGGCCGCGGCAGACACCATGAGCCTGCGGAGGTACGCTCGTCCGCCTTCAGCGTCCTGGTCTTTCTTTGTGTGATTCTGACACAGCTTCATGAGTGGATCTTGAAAGCATAGGCCTTTCGGGCGCTATGCGGAAGCATGGTGTATATAAAAGATATGGCGATTCGCATCGCGTGACAAAAACCCAGGTCTGGTTACAGGAGAGACAGACCTTTTGACCTTTCAGGTCGACGCATCAGGCTGATGGCTTGCACGCAAACGGAGCACGCGCAAGTGTTACGCTTTCCACATGGGATTGTCATCAAGACATGCAGCCGGAGGAACGGTTCCTTTGTTGGCAGTTCTACCTGACCGCTAGCGGCTTTTGGAACGCGCACATAGGTACCTAATCATTTTAGTATAAGTAGGTAACTTAGCACCCAAAATTAACGCGAGTTCAAGGGGAGACGCCCCGGATTCGGAATAAAAATGTCGGCATTGGGTGGTTCTCCCTTGACAGCCGCATGCGGGAAGGTCGATGACTTCGGGTGGCCGCCTATCCTCGACTCAAGATCGGAGGCTCACTGCACAGGGAGAAAGTAGCTTGTGCCACGGCAAGTGCAGGTGCCTCTCTGTTACTTCCATCGGCGCCGAGGAGGTAGACATAGGTGTTTTCCTGAACACAAGGAGGCATCAAGTGACGCAATTCGCTAAATCAAATGACAGGTTCATCCGATCAAGCCCTCGCGCTAAACTGGTACTGAAAACTGCAGACGCAGTTCTTCCAGAAGATGCCCGTGGATTTGTAAAACGACCTAACAGGACAGAATTATCAAACGTTCAGCAGAACGAACCGGGCCGGGCTATTTATGTTTATGGGGGAAAAAAAAGGGCAAAAAGGAAAGGAGAAAAAAAAATGCATGGGATGAGCCGGGATTGAACCGGCGACCTCTAGATATATCTGATGACTAAAGTG